>JAOTQP010000828.1:2867232-2891748 GCA_026413545.1 Cichladusa arquata
CTGACTGACTGACGGGGTGTCAGCTTGGATTCTGACTCTGGCAGTGTTTTGGGATTGTTCTTTGTAATACTGTATTTGTATTTTAATTTTCCTAGTAAAGAACTGTTATTCCTAATTCCCATCTCTTTGCCTGAGAGCCCCTTAATTTCAATATTATAATAATTTGGAGGGAGAAGGTTTATATTCTCCATTCCAAAGAGAAGCTCCTGCCTTTATTGGCAGACACCTGTCCTTCAAACCAGGACATATAGTTTAATATAAAACATTCTGCTTAAGTGTCACAAAGTTTGTTTCCATATTCTCCGGCCTGTTTAGGAGAAGGTATGGTTTCTCCACATAACAAAAATTAATTAACAAAATTAATTAGCAAAAACTAATTAATTTTTTGTTAATTAATTAATTAACAAAAACTAATATTGTGGATTCCTCTTCATGAGAGCTAGAAAGCAGGGACCACGAAGCATACAAACCAACACCACCAGCAAATGACCCCCATGCACCACAGTAACCTGCAAAGCCTGGCACAGACAGCAAAGGGGCTGTGCATGCCCTGACAGCTCTGCTTTAACACTGGCTGCAGCAATGTCTGGCACTGGTCAGGCAAAAGGAGAGCCAACAAGCTATCAGAAAACAGCTGAGAAGTTAAATGACATCATCTTGGGTTAATTAGCTGAATTTAGTTTACATCAGCCACTGATCTTTTCATCCTAAGTATAATACTGTTTATATTCTTGACAGTAGGCCTAGACAAAGAATTCATTCATAAGCAACTTTTGAAGCATATGAATATTTTTTAGCTCATCTGCCTCACTATTCAGAAATATGGTTATTCTACATTCATTTCTTGTTTTTCAAGTAGCTGGGAAATGAATGCACATTTTGTGGTGGGATAATCGCAACATTTAAATAATTTGTGATGAAAAATGCACCTTCTTTTGTTTTTGTTGAAAAGCAAGCTGAAATCCACAATATCCCAGAAAAATGGCTACTTCCATTGACAAAGTCTTTACGTGCTCTTAATTACACTAGCCACCCTTAATGACGTGTCATTATTCACTAAACTATTGCAAAATTAATCTGATAGACAGAAATTTAGTCAGATGTTTGTTTGTTTAACATCATTACCCAGTTTTGAGTCCTTGAATCAAAGGAAATGGGGTTTTAATTAAGGCCTGCAGAATAAGAAGGGCATGAAAGCAGAACATTTAATTTGCAGGGCATAGTTGCTCAATGTGTATTCCTTTGTGGCAAAGCCAGCACAAGAAGTTCCTGCTCCACTCCACTTCTCCCTTCGTGCCCTCATTGAAATGCTGCAGTTTTCTGCTCTTTCCCCCAGTTGTACCAATATAACTGCATGCTGTAATAAATGTTCATCATTGAAATAATCTGGAATATCATTCACTATCCCTGAAACAGTATTAGTATTCTTTTATTTGTTTCCAGTACAGCTCCATAAACACCATACTGTGAAAGCAGCAAGTGCTGGCCTGGAAAGTGATTTGATCTGCACAAAACACAATTCAAGGATCAGTGTCCATAATGTACCATTGAATTAATAATGTCCTGGTTTGTTCTGGGCTGGCACATGGGCCTAACAAATTACTCCAGTAGGATCAGCTTGTTCTTTAACAGCACTGCACAAGGCACCACCTTCCAAAAGTTGACACTTTAATGCACTGGGTTTGAAAGGGCCAAGACTAAACCCCACCCAAGTCCATTACCAAGGTGACACTCATCTGTTAGGACATGTATGTTGTCTGGTGGCTCACAATTTTTTTTAACAGTCTGAGTTTGAAAATCCCATCAAAGATTTCAGCCACCATAGAAGGATGTGCAGCATTAATGTCATTGAGGGAAAGTGGCCAGCTCAGAGAGATTTTGCAGTAGCAGATGTGTCATTCTTGACCTGCACTCTTACACACACAGCTAAAAATTAAAGAATAGGTAAGTGGTGACAAACACAAATGGATTCTGGAAAAGCTGCAGAAGTCCACAGAGAATGAAAAGTTCTCTGCCAATAGCATCTGTCAGGCAGCAGCTGCAGAGCTTTAACCATCTTGCAACAAGTCCAAGGCAGAGCCATATTGCTTCATAGGTCACACTATGCACAGACAGAAGGTAAGAAGTGATCCAAAAAGCATCAGTGTGTTAGAAACAGCTCAAGCAAGAGAGGGCTTTTGCTTACGAAAAAAAAAACTAACTGGAAAAGAACTAACTGAAAAAGAATCCCATGCTTCTAATTACCTTCATCACTGGATTCCATCCACACCTCTCCTTCCCCTCTCCAAACCAAGGTTTAACTTACAGCATCAGTTAAAGAACCCAGGAATGAACTATACCAAACAGAATTTTGCAAGTCATGAATCTTCTCTACAACTGTCTTCATAACCATGGGAAAATACTTTATCTCTGCAATAATCCCCTTTAAAGGAGATCACTAAAGTGAACAGGTATGATTGAACAGTAACTGGTCTCTGTTTTGTTTCAGTCCTTAATTTACACACTTTGTTAACTGCTGGCTATTGCTGAAGCACAGCGAATTTTGCTTGGTAAGTCATTTTAAAGACTGTTTCTCCATATCTTAAAAGGTCTGAAACAGAGGTTAGAAAAACCAATAAACTTTCAAGTATGGAAAGTACAGTCACAGAGAAACCTTTTATCAATGCACAGCATTGCAGTGAGACACATCCCAACATGAAAAAGTAATTTGCATGTTTACTGATGCATTGTGGATATTTGTTCAAAGCCTTTAACATAAGCTGTTAGTTACACAGCCCTGATTCATTTAAGTTCTGGAAATTTTAATTAGTTCTGAGAAAATGTTTTATGTAGAAGTCACAAGTCGCCATGAAGCAGCAATTTCACCTCTTTCTTCCTGTGATTCAAACCCTCATGGGCAAAGTCCTGCCTATTAGACGTGGGCCAAGAACACACCAAACAGAAAGCTGTAGCAGTGACTGTCATTCAGCACTCTACAGCTTTTAGCACCCAAACTACTTTACAAAGACAACACACTTATCCACATTTTGTGAGCTTCAGCATGTTAATTCTTTTTCCCTTATTTTAGAATTAAGTAGAACAAACCACTCTCAAACTTTTAAAAGCTCAATAAGTGTACTTTTGTACTATGCTTTTAGAATCTTCGACACAATCTTAGACTTTTGAGTAATATCTAATTATTTTTTCTCCATTTATTTTGGATTTACAGTTTTCACTTCTATATCCTGTGTAGGACTAGAGCAGTAGAAGGGAGAAAAATGGCTCATGTCTGGCTGTCTGTAGCCTGGCAAGAGGGAAACACAGGATCATTTGGCAAAAAATTGGAATTCTGTGAGGATTTAATTTCTGCATCAAAACAACCAATATCCTGCAAATCCCAATAACTAAGCATCCACGTCTTCAGATGCTTATCAAAGCTAAACTAAACTCCTGTGTTCTGTCACAACTGTTAGAGATATCTATTGTAATAATTCATACATTTTCATACAGCTTGGATACATAATGATGCCAGAAAGCTCTGAACAGAGGAAGAGCTTAACCCATGGGAGTCATTAAAAGTCAATTAAAGGTTTATTTAATAAGTGTCTTTAAAGTTTCATTTGTCTGCAGGTGTGTATCATGTCAGACACAGAAGAAATCATTTGTAAACAACTTGCAAGCAGCTGCATCACTAAATGTACCTGTGACCTCAGTACACAGGGCCAAGGCAAAACTCCTCTCTTTTCACACTCCCGTGTAAAGCTCCTTCAGTTTTTCCTGGATATGTCCCCAACATGTCTTATTGCCTGGTACTATCAGCTGACAGATATGTGCCCTCTCAGTGCCATCCTAACTATATGTTTTCAATAAGTCAAACAACCAAAGTAGTGAAAGTCCTAAATCAAAGTGAAAGGATGATAGACTTCACCATTTAGAAAAAAAAACAAGTGCAAACTGCATGTGATGCTTTTTTGTTACCACAGCACACCCAAAATTTCACACAGCTCTGCTGTAACTGAGGAAATCCTACCTGAAGGAAATGCCTTTTGTCCAAGCTCTGAACTCTCTACCACTGGTAACCCCTGAGCTGGGGTACACCAAGCAGCTGAACATTCAAACATCACCCCTTGTCAGCCTTTCCTCCAGCAAAGAAAACCCATCTGGACCAGACCATCTGATGACATCCTTAACTGATGTTACAGTGCCACTATGTCTCAAATGAGAGAAAAAAAAAACTTTCTGCAACAGCTAAACTACAAGTTCTTAAAACCTGAGTACTACTTGAGCTTTTACAGTCAACTGTGGTTGAGATACTTTAAACAAGCACTGACTGCTCACAGATTAGCCCCTAATCACAGTTAAGGAAATTCAGCAGGGATGGGAAGAGCTGAGCTGGAAAATTTAAGTTACCACTGAGTTACCCAAGTACACAGAGTCTGCAATATCCTTAATTACCAACATCCCTTGATCATTGCTCTGTCCTTAAGAATCACACCCCAAAAAAGGAACATGGTAAAAAAACCACAAGTCACAGAGCCTCTCCTGCCTGTATATATCAAGTGAAACCAATCATTTAAGACTGCTCTGCTTGTGCAGCTCTTCACATTTGCTCTGCTAAAAGCAATATGATGACAATTACTGAGTGCCATTGCAAGACTTAAACTACTGAAGAAAACACTATCTACTACAATGTAACATGATGGTAGCTAAACCATTCATATTTACCAACCAGGATCACAGAGATGGTCAATTGTTGGAGCCTGGCTATGGGGTTGCTTGCTAAGCTGCTCTAACATCTTTACTCAGGATCTTAGGAATAAACACTAAGTCCCCCTAAACAAAGACCAGGAGGTTGGTGTTTGTAATTGTTTTGGATGTTTTTGATTATCAGGCCTCAGTAGGAATTGCCGTGCACTATGATGCTCCAAAGAAAAGGTACCATGTATATTTTTAATGCTTCTACTCATGCTCTTTGACAGCATGTGCCACATCCCATCACTGTACCATGCCCATCTCCTGACATTTATTTGCCTCTGTGGTATTCAATATGTGACTTGGATACAACAAACTGAGACTTGCAGAGGCAAAAGGAGAAGTAAAAGACAATTTTACAGGGCACTTTCCCTCTCCATTGCTGGAACAGATCGCATGTGTACAGCACAGCAGTGCAGAGCACTCAAAAGGTTAAAGTATCCCAAATGCCCCCCAAGAACTGATGCTGCAGCGCCAGCCATTCCTCACTGTGGCTCTCACTCTGTGGAGCAGGAAGCACTTTTCTTTGCCCATCACTGCAAGTGCTGGCCGGGAGTCCCAAGCGGCAGATCCCTGCTGGTGGCTGTGACTCCCTGGAAAGGCGGGAGCAGCCTGTGCGGAAGGGAAGCGCGTTCCTGCGGCAGGAGCCCTGAGTGGAGCGGGAGCAGCCTGTGCGGAAGGGAAGCGCGTTCCTGCGGCGGGAGCAGCCTGTGCGGAAGGGAAGCGCGTTCGTGGAGCGGGAGCCGTGCGTGGAGCGGGAGCGCCACCAGCCGGGGATGCGCCGCCCGCGCCGCCCGCGCCGCCCCTCCCGCGCTGAACTGTCCCTCCAGCAGCACCGCCTCTACAGCATCACACACTTCTTCAATTAGGGTTAGAATTTTTAAAAAAAGGAAATTTATCAGAATTCTTTTTACCTTTTTGTCAGTATTCTCCCCATCTTTCTAGTATCAGTTCCATTAATTCTCTCTTTTCCCTAAATCTCATAGAAAGGGATTATCAAAAGCACTAGATCTTCAAGTAAGTTATGGAAAAATCCCTCATCTAGAAAAATACAAATAAATCCCTTATCTGCTTTGATAGGACAGTGAGAAAGATAAGCACAAATCCAGCTATAACTCAAATTCAGTCTTTTACAAGCTAAAAAGTCTATTGAAAAGGAAGATTGATGGCTGCTTTACTACACATTACTGGTACTATTAATTTAAGATATTTCTTAAATTAAAGAGATATTTCTGCTAGTGAAAGTTTATCTCTGCCTCCCTTGCAGTCAAGTAGGATGTGATGACTCCATCTACTTCCTCATTCTCTCAGGCACCCTATAAACCTGCCAGTGGAGAACAGAGGTCTCCCCAAAAAGAATACTGAAAACAGACAGTGCTAGCTAGAAGCTGGGAAATCAAATTATAAAGCCCCTGCAATCCTGTTGCACTGGATGGCCTGAAACAGCTTTCTACTTACAACTTCTACAGCTTGATCTGCCACTCCTGCTCCTCATACTCCCTCTCCTCTTCCCCACTCAAACACACACTGTGTATCTTGAGACAGAGACAACTAAGGAAATTTCTCTTCCTGCACTAACAGAACACAGAGGAGCTGCTACAGTCCGCTCTCCCAGCCTCAGCTTTGGCACACTATGCATGCACACCATGTTCACTGTATTTTATGCTGGCATCATAGAGCTCCTCCTGACCAGCAGCTCAGTGCAGCAGGCACAGCTCACACAGCTACTGGATATCAGTCACTCCCTTCAAAATCTGAGACATTACAATTCCACTGGGATGTCTCCATTCCCTAAATACAGCACATGAACTCAATTATGTGTCTTCTACAATCCGGACTTGTTACCCCCCACCACTTCCCCTAAGAAAACTTCAGTGAGACAACACCTGAGTCTTGTATGCTAGTGCTGCTACAGAGCTGGAGACAATGTCAGAGGAAGTAATTTTAATACACAAGACAGGTTAGAAGCAGTCTGGCCTTCTAGCTGCCTAATAGGCCATAAACACCTGAAATCTGGTTATCGGGTTTGGTTTTTTGGGTTTGGGTTTTGTTTGGTTTTTTTTTTTTGTTTTGTTTTTTGGTTGGTTGGTTGGTTTTTTGGTTTTTTGTTTGTTTGTTTTTTTTTTTTTTTTTTTTTTTGAGAATTGGAGAATAAACACAACAAACCCAAAACATGCAGCAGACTTTTGATATCTGGCTGAGACAAATCTGAAGTACCAGATCATCCTAGTTCATGTCTGTTTCTAAAGGCCTGATGAGGACACAAAGATGTTCAAACTTCCTTTGCTTGCCTTATTTCACATGACGCCAGACTGCTGCAAAGGAAGAGCACAGCACAGGGCAGTGAGAATTACATCACTGCAGAGCTCAGCCCAGGATCCAGCTGGCTGAGTCTTAACCACAGAGCACTGGAAGTGATGATTAGGGGCTGCAAATCTTCGAGTGGCTAATGAAGTTGTTATGGGACATTTATCAAGTGATTTTTAAAGTAAACATCATTTATTTCCTGGAAAAATGTAATACTTTATTGACACACTTGGGAATGGCTCAGCTACCTGGTCCCTGGGGAGCCAGGATATGTCACAGAGGGTAAATTTGTCAGGCACTGCAGTCTCTGTGTAGACCCAGCTGTTACCTCCAGCTGGATTTAAGGACCATTACAATGAAGCAAAGCAAGGACTTGAGGAAGTCCATCTTCCATCTCAGAGGAGTGCTCTAACAACCAGGCATTGGGACACCTACAGACTACTGAATAAAACACTATCTACTACAATGTCATGACATGATGGTAGCTAAACCATTCATATTTACCAACCAGGATCACACAGATGGTCAATTGTTGAAGTCTGGCTATGGGGTTGCTTGCTAAGCTGCTCTAACATCTTCAGTCAGGATCTTAGGAATGAATGCTAAGATGTCCCCCTGAACAAGGACCAGGAGGTTGGTGTTTTTAACTGCTTTGGGTGGTTTTGACTATCAAGCCTCTTACAGCAATGCATCTCTCTCATGTTTAGAAGACTCATACTAGGAACTGTCCTTGAAAGTTTTAAAAAAGCAAACATGCTTCAAGAAAATAGTTTTCTCATTTTGAGAAGCCAGCATTTTCCAACATAAAACAAAAAGTCACTGAATAGTACACAGCCAGCTACAGCTATTATCCTAAATTATTATCCTATTCCTCTGGGCACCTTGAAGGAAAGTAATTTCATTGTGTTTCTCAAACATGTATAAACAAACTTTCTTTACCCTTTCCTTGGCTTGGCCACTCTGCTTTTGTGCAGTCTCCTTTGTCAGCAGCAGCTCATCTCTTCCATGGCAAAGAGCTGGCTGGATTTGGTGCCTGTGGGAGGTAATACACACTTCCCTTGCCTTGGGAGACTGGGCTGCTCTCAGCAGCTGGAGACAATTTGCAGTTCCCAGAGTAAGTCTTTGTGGCTATTGATAATCACACTCCTTTTTCCCAAAGGAAATGGACTATAGAACTTTTTTCATTAAACCACCACATGGTTCAAGGTCTTGAACCCTTGCACAAGCACACCACAACAACTAGTCTATCAGCCAGTTTTTCAGTATGAATTTCCATTATTTATTTCTAGTCTCACCTGGAATTATGTCAAACTAGTCTTAACTAAATCACGTCAAACAGTCAAGAATGGGGATGGTGGAAACAATAATAGTCACATAGAAATCACACCCAAACCAGGCCCAGATCCCAGGCTAAGGATATGAAAGAGAAATCACTGCCAACCATTAGCTTAAAAACTCAGAGTCACAAAATAACAGTCAGTTAATCCCCTTGAGAGCAAAGCACTGAGGAAGAAGACCATCAAAAGCAGTGACAAAACAGCTGCATGTGAGGGTATTTCAATAGACCACCACTCTGTAATACCTCCAGATTTGTTACTGCTACTCTAATCAAAGCACAGTTAATAAGTGAGCACAGTTAGAAAAGCAAAATCATGCACAAAATATGACTCTGCTGGCACTGCACAGCTCATTGGTTTAGGTCACAACAGACATCTCCACTGATGCAAATTAAATGCAGCTGCAAGACCCAAAAGGACAAGATGGACAAAGTGCTGGAGGAAAGAAACAGAAGAACGAAATTCAGCAGTCAAGTGTTATTCATGAAAGGTTGTTTAGTGAACATTTCAACATTCATCTTTGGTTATTGGAGGAAAACCAGAATGAACATCTAAGATTTAAATAAAAATTAATGAAAAATAAAGATGTGAAAAAAGCAACTCATCTGCACTAATGGCTACTGAGAGACTGTCTGTACCAAGCACTTGTATTCAGTGATAGCCACAGTCTCGATACTTCAACAATAAATGAAGATCACTGAACTTTCAGAGTTCCAATGGTTCTCCTAGACAGATTTTAGAGTCTGCAGGCATTTATCTCAACTCAGTAAAGCAAGTACAACTGTCTTTTGCTATATCAAAAACTGAAAAGCTGCCAGCAATACTTATGCATACTACAGAAAACATTCTGCACTACTTCCATCTGGTATTCATCAACCTAAGTGATGTAAGGATGGCATATGTTACTGCTCTCCCACAGCCTAGAGAAAGTACTCATCTTGCCCTCCTTGATGCAAACAGCATATATTTTTTCCATGAAACAGATATTTTTATTTAGCAGTTTTTAACAATTTATACACATTTAGGAGAAGGTCTTCTGGGCATTTCTACTGGAAGTTCCAGACTGGATGGTGTTCTGTCTAGTTTTTTCCAAAGGAGAATACTATCTACAAAGGGAGACAAAGAATCAGACTACAAAGCACCAGGTGGTTTGCAACAGTGAAAGATGTGAGCCTCTCCTTCTGCCCATGGAGCAGAAAGCCTCTGAACAAAAACTAAAATTCAAACGTGCTTTGTCTTCCATCATTATTAATGTTAAATTTGCTGCAGGTCTTAAAAGCCACACGGACAAGCTAAATTTTTCCAAGATTAAGGCAATAAAATCTCAGGGAGATTCTAATTTTTCTACATTAACCAATATTTTCTATCTCACTGATAGTGCAGATCTTCTGGCCAGTTACAGAGGAAAGTAGTTGTGTCCATGTGATGTTAACTGCAGAGCTGTGTGTATTTGCCAAAATATGGACTGCAGGTTTAAGGAATTAACAGCTGGATTTCTAAACACAAAGCAAATGGATGAGCTAGCTGAAGTCTTTAAAAACACCCCACATGAGTTCAAACTGACTGATAAACCTCTGCTACAGAAAGAGAGCATGAAGTAAAGCCCAGTGAACTCACAGCAAGACTCTTTCACAAAAATGGACACAGATCAGGTTCCAGCTCAGGGTGTGAGCACAGAGCCTGCTCAAGTTTCAGCAAGCACATGTGTAGCACAGCTTGCTCTGCCAAGGAGGCACAAGCTTGGGGACTGGGGATTTTACTCTCATTTTTTGTTGATTTTTAAGGTATTGATATTAAATAAATTAAACAAGAAACCCTAGACAATATTAGGAAAATAGACAAAGGAATTCACCAACTATTAAAAACCAAAACTAGGAAAAAAATTTCTCAGTATTTTAGATTCTACCGAATACAGCCTTTTTTTTCCTTTCTCATGATTTCTTTGAATCTGATGCCCCAATCCTGCTCTTTGCATTCCATGGTATAAAACTGCTTGAAAATGAATGAGAAATACACAAACCCAAAGAGCAAGCTGGCAGAAAAATTGTACCAACTGAAAGGGCATATAATAAAGCTTTCAACATCATCAGCCATAAACAATCCAGCAAGGATTATTTCTAATGCTTTGCATTTCACAAGAATAATTTTTTACCAGTATGGCCAGAAAGTGTGGTATGGAGCAGACACCAGTGTGGAAAACCTGATTCAGACAGACTTTTCTGGCCTTTCCTGCTTTCCCAGAGGTGGCAGTATATTTATCACTATAGGAAATACTTCACACATTTAAGCACAAATATTTATTTTTGAGAAATACGGACTCTGCTGAGAGACTAGACTGGCAAGAGAGAAACCAATTTATCTAAAAGTAAGCTTGCAGAGCACAAGGAAATGCCACACAGCAGACACCTGGGCTAGTTCATTCTGTCTCCTGTTATGTATTTTTCATTCTTCATGTCATTCCTCTAGTCCTTTTCCTCAGTCCCAGTGTGAATTCCTCTTTCCCAAATGACAACTACCTGCAGAGGTGGGGTTGTGCTGCTCAAACCCAGGTGATGCAGATCTTGGTTTACCACCTCTTTCAGGTCCCCAAAAAGTCTTTCTCCTTTTACAAGACTCATTCTCAAAGACTTATATGTATATGAACCCAAGAGAAAGGGTCAAAAGGTAATTCTCCTACAAAGGTGGGACTCTTTCATATATAGACATCTTCTATAACCAGCAACTTCTCTCATAACTCTGAGAGAAAATCTATACCAAAGATGTTGATTTTTACCAAAGCACCACTTTGGAACAGAAAAAAAAGCACTACTGCTTTCAGTAACAACTTCCCATTCTTCTGTTTACAGCAGGATAGATTTCAGTAAAATGATTAGAAACATGAGCAATGTTTTATAGCACTATCATATTAATGTTTCAGAGACTAATCATGTCTTACCAAGCCATGAGCATCAAAAAGCCAAAAACATAAAAATGGAAGATGTGTCCTCGAGCTGCATATTTAGCAATCTCTTTAAATGTACTTTATTTTTACATCACAGTGCCATATAAGTTCAGTTGTGCATTCTCTAGAACCAATTAAGTCATAATAACTTGACATCTCGCCATGATTCTCTTCTGTTTTGCCACCTACGTTTTACATCAAGTAAAAAATATAAAAGCAAATAAAAATCTGTGAAGGTCCTTTTAACCTTGACAGTCTGTCATATTGTGAAAGTCAGAGTGGATCAAGAATTTCTCTTTTTTTTCCAGTCTTGCCTCTCATTCAAACACACAGGTTTAAACATTTACATGCCTATTCATAATTTATTGGAGAATTTGCCACTCATTACGTAAGTACAGGTCTAGCCTGCAGGAAAAACAATGACTAATAGTTGAAAGACAGCATTCCAATTAGTCATTGGGAAGTACATCCATGCTCATTGCTTGGTTCTCAGGTGCCAGTGATCTCCAACAGGGAAGTCTGACATCAAATATGTCATCCAGAAAAATATCCTGCTTTCAAATAGCAATAGCAGTTAGATCAGGAACTGATTCTCTCTTCCAGTACATACCTGTAGATACTTTTAAACAGTTCCCAAAAATAGGAACCCCTTAAGAAGGCTGGTGAGGAAAGCTGTGCTCAAAGTTCTGTTCCTGCCACTGGGACACACTTTTTCTGCTTCAGAAAACATGTGCCAGACTGTATTTTGTGTTTCAAATTTCAGTGTTAAACATATGGAAAAACAGCAGAGCCAGGATATGCACAGGAAGTTGTTGTGCAAGATGAAAATCCCACTCTGGCCACCTTTGCAAATCAAGAGGACCCCTGTCGTGAGAAGACCCTGTTTGTCTCAGCCACTTCCCTCTCACAACAGGGTAGCCTTGCCAAACGCCATTCAGGATTTGCTTGGGTGCCATCTTTGGCATCCCAGCCACAGAGTGTTGATCCTTAGATTAACAGACTAGAAAACACAAGCATCTCCTCCATCAGGAAGCACTGCATGTCTCCAGGTTGGGTTTACTGAATAAGCCTTTTGCTCCAGGATTGTGTTCATCTCCACAATCCTCCTTCCAAGACACTGTGCACCTCCAGCCCAAACCCAGACTTTGGAGATAAATTAAAGCCTAAATTTGCTTATGCTCTGTAGACTTAGAGCAACACAAAGCATTCACAGAGTCTCAGAAGGGTTTAGGTTGGAAGCAACCATAAGGATGATCTACCTCCACCCCTCTGTCATGGGTAGGGACACCTTCCACTAGAACAGGTTTCTCCAAGCCCTGTCCAGCCCGGCCTTGAGCACTTTCAAGTTGCATTTCAAGGGGCATTTGCCAATTAAAAAATCCAAAATAAATCAAAGTGGATATCAGTCACTTGAGGGCTAGGGGCACCATGATGTTTTTTTTCTTCCCACTTCCTCCCCCTTTTTTCAATCAGCTGGGACACAGCTGGGACAGCCTGTGCTGCATCCCATGCCACAGCCATGGTCAGAGGCTGTGCAGTCCTGCTGTTCAGCTGAGTACTGGACCTCCTCCAGTTTCCAGTTACATATGGTCATGATTTCCAACTTGCTTTGGAAAGCACAGGGACTCTGAAAACAGCCCATCTGGGAAGGGTTTCTCATTTTAAAACATCTCTGCATTACACTGAATGAGTTTCACATTGAGTTCTCAGTGTCTTCTAGTACTCTGGATTACATTTTCCTAGGATTTCAGTAGAGAAATTTTTTTACTTTCTTCTGAAAGATCAAGAATTTATGAAATTTTAGATATTATAGCCTGGCTGGTTTTTAAGTGAAGTCCCTTCCATCTGGATAAGAAGCTAGGAATAAAGGAATAGCAAAAAAATTGACAAATGCTAACAGCCACCTCCATTCAAATAAAAGGCATGTTATCTTCCTGAATATATTATGCTCAATCTTCATGCTAATGAGAAATGTATAAATAGAATTGGGCCTTAACTGACAATTAGATTTTTATTTTTTTGATGAGTAGGACATGAGGGATTTAGTTATTAAGGGAGTTAAATTCTAACATCTGTTTTTAATTCTACCAGCTTATTTGTCTGTTTATACCTACAAGCTTTCAAGACGTCATTCAACACTGCTAATTAAAGCTGACACATTTTCTTCACTGTGATGCTTCCTTGTACCCCTGCAAGCCACTTACTCATGTCAGTGCTGTCACTGCAGGTGACACTGCTCTTGATGGAGAGATGACAAGGGACAGAGTGGCCCTGAAGGGATGAGAACTGGTTCGCCTTGTCACCTGGCAGACAGAAGAGGGAAGAAGTGATGGATGGCAGTGACCATTGCTCTGGCCACATGCATTTGTCTCTTCTCCAGGCTTGGCCAGAATCATCTAGTTTTCTATCACATTTAACTTAAAACAAAATCCATGGTAATATTCTCTAGTGTGTTACTAAAATGCCACAGAAATGGGACTCCCATTGAATAATACACTGCAGACATACACAAACACATGGTCTGTTTCTCTTGGCAGTAAGAACTCCATCTGCAGCAATGCCCTCAGGAAAGTTGCTATTTGTGCTCCACTCAGAACAGCAAAAGCTGATTCAGGAGAGCAGCAGCTCACGTGGGAGTGGGCCATGCCCAGGAAAGCATTTGCAGAAGCAGCTGTCTTGGCTCAGATAAAATGATAGAAGCTACAAGAACCAATGACAACAAGCTTATTCATTACTTCATATCCTGGACTGCAGACTTCATAGATCCAGACATAGGCATTATTAGCTACTAATTTGAATATATTTTTCTTTAAAACAAACAAATAAATCCCACACCACACAGAGAATACTGGTGAAAGGTCAAGCAAGCAGGTCAGGGACAGCCCATTATAAAATCCAGGCCTCTGAACTCTGCATCGTTTCAGTGCCCTACACACATGGTCACTTACGGAACAGGCTCATGGGTGGCTGCTGGGATCCACACAGGATCCTGTGCAGACTGGAGATGTGCCAGAAGGAGCAAACCCAGAAGGAGAATGAGTCAAACAGAAATTTTCTTTATCTTTCCTCACATAAGAATTTCACAACCAGAACTGACTTTTTTTTTTTTTTTTTTTTTTTAATTTTGGAATTACCAACATGCTTTTTGAGTGTATTTTTAAAGCTGTTAGAGTCTAGAAGAGGCTTTTTGTTACTCAGTGCTCAGTACCTGGGAGCATGGCTCCCAGGTTGAGATGTCTAGACATCTCTGCAGCAGAAATAACAGCACAGCACAGCACTGTATTGAATCCACTAGTTTTAGCATCAGAAATCATTTCATGCCCCAGGTTGCCATAATCAAACACATCTGTTGTATGAAAATTATCCACTGCCAACTTGAGAGCAAAGCAAAATGTGTCCAAATTATCTGTGTTCTCGAGGTAACTTTACTGCCTAAAACACTACATTAAACACACCTCTCAACATCATCACCACTGCTTTAGTCACTCCAAAACTCACATGACATGCAAACATATCTGAAAATCCACTTGGAGGAGAGAAAGACTTAAACTGGGAATGGTAGCTTTGACAGCAATATTACAACTACTAGTACACTGCATGCTAGGAATATATAAATTATGTATTCCAAATGCTTTCACAGAAATAGATTAAAGCACTTCTCTCAACCTTCTAAGAAGCAAAAACAGTCATAGAGAAAACAACTGTTATTTTAAGGCAGTTTTTAGCTTCATTTGTCTAAAGCTATACTTTCATAGTTCAATACACAAAAACATTATGACATATATGCAAATTTGATATTTTCACGCAGGAAAGGTGAAATCCCTATATATGAAAGGCTGAAGTCTGATCTTTAAAAGAAGCCTGCAGCTGGTTTTTTGTCATCTTTCTTTCTCTCCTTGTTTCAATAAGCAGACCCAAAGCTTAAGGAAAATCATAATATTGTCCACAGGAGAAAAAGAATAATAGACCTCTCCAGACTGAGCCAAGAATTCACCTTTTCTCTGGGGGAAAAGACTCTGGCACTTCTAAAGAAAAAACGGAGAAGGGCAGAAATAAAAATCAGACTCTTTAGGTTTTCAGCTACAAAATTTTGCAAGTAAATAAGAAAATAAGAAGTAATCCTATTTCCCACTTATTCAAAGACATTTTGTTTCCTGCTTTCTTTCCTCATCTAGTCTAGTATTTTCTAAATATAGTTACTGAACTGAATTATAGTTACTGAATTGAAGTGGAAAATATTTTTACAGCTTCCACTCCTGCTGTGTACAATAGAAGTAAATAATTTTTCTTCTCATTCTTCCTCCTCATATTTGTAAGGTGATTTGTTGCATGGTTTCTCCAACCACAAGTCTAATAGATACCTTTTACTTGTTTATGCTACATCACTCAGGTCCAATAGGCTAAAAGCACGAGTCATCTTTTTTAAAAAATAAAGATTTTTTATTATACTCTACTGGTTTGGGATGCTGAGAGCCTCTGAATCGCCCTTTGAAAGACAGAGCTTATGCTGCCACAGGGTGTCCCACCCTTCATTTGAAGGGTTGTTGATCACTTGAGCACTCCTCTGGCTGTGGCTCTGCTCTGTCACATTCCCTTCTCCCAGCCCATGCATATGCAGGGCTCTAACAAAAACCCCTCCAGGCAACACCAGCCAGCAGAGCACCAGCAGCAAGCAGCAGCGTGGACAAGTGTATCCACCAGCTGAAATTAAGCTCTCTAGATACCATGGAAACTCAGTTATTAAACTTGAACTACAACAAACCCAAATGAACAGGACACAGAGAACAAAGGTCGTGACCCAAACCCTCAGGAGAACTGAGAGCTCCCACCTGTGAGAGTACATAGGACATCCACACACAAACCTCAGAACAGGTTGCTATGAGTTTATCCACCAGAAAAAGTTAAAGGTTGCAGAAAAAGTTTCTTAAAGAGATGTTCTTAAACATTTCAAATGTTTCAAAATTAACAGAGACTAAAATTTTATCAGTAAATCCTCACAAACGAAACAGTCTAGAGCAGGCAATAGAAAACCATCAGACTACTTCTTTTTAGCAATGCTTTGGGGATGTGAGTGCACTGCATTTTCTTTTAAAATGTTGAGTTTCCTAATTGAAATGCAGCTCATGTTGCACCCAGGCTTACTTCTGGATCACTAAGAAATTGGTTCGATTTGGAAATGTCAGGATCTGGTTAGCAATTCAAATGACCATGGTGGTAATTACAGCTTTTCATGTTCCAGCATGTTGCACTGCATCAAAACTGACACAAATGCCTAGTTTTATAATATCACAGCGTGGAAATAAATGTCTAAAATGATATGAAAATTTACTAGTAAGAGATTAATAACTGTTATTCTATGAAGAAAGATGGCTCTTTTCTACCAGTATATTTTAAAAAAATGTTCTCTGATAGCATCTCTCCTTGAAGAAAACTGGATTATATTATCACTCATAAGCTATAATCATTTCTGTCAGCACCAGTCAGAATTTTTGACAGAAAAGAGGAGGAGAAATGGAATGGGTTGTGGGGAAAATAGTGCAATCTTAAAAATAAGTCCAGGGAGATACTACTTAAAGGTTCCCCTCCAGCATTTTGTTGTCTCTCCCACCCAGCAGACTAGAACATTTCAAGTGTTTTATTTTGATCATAAAGTGGAGGAACTCTGTGGGTAGGGAGCAATGCATCATGAGCCATGTGCACAGCTCTACAGTCTGTGGTACCAATATGTAATTCTGAAATATGGGCCTAAAGCAATATGCATGAGGAAAACTTTTCCTCTTTTCCAGGGAAGAAAGAGGAAGAAAGGTCTTTTTAAGCTGAATATGCCCCCAGAATCTGCTTATGAAATAAAATGAATAAAGGCAGCAATGTCTTTAATAGTTCTCTTGTGTAGCAGTGGAGTCACTGAGCTGTCTTCCAGCTGTGCAATGGTTAAACAGAGATCAACACCTGGAACTGCTGCACACCCATTTTTTCATCTGATAGATCACACAGCACACTCTCTAGCCATACACTGACTGAGAGCACAATGAACAGACCAGTGCAATGTCATCTCAGGCTGACCTGAGCCTCAGGAAGGTCCGTGATTCCTCTGCAGTCTTGTCTTTTCTTTCCACCTGACTAAGAGGTTGGATGTCCTGTGTTTATCCATGACATTGACGTGGGAAGATGTGCTGGACAATTCCCTCCCTCCTGTCCCTAACAGTGCTGCTGTTTCACACAGATTGCTGTTTGTTCTGAGCAGCATCTTCACCATTCCCTGTAATTCAGCATAGAACAGGGAGTGATGCCAGAGCTGCAGGTCCCTCAGTAATTACCCCACTGTACCCTGGTCCTGATCCCAGGAGGAACAATTCTATCTATCCTATCCGTGGTTCTGGTCTCCCTTGGCCTCTCTACCCTCTTAGACCAAGATGGAATTTCTTGAAATCACCCAGGAAGGGGATCAGAGAACTGATGGAAAGTTGATAACCTTGGTCAGATAAACCAGGAGGGGAGAGAAGGGGAAACTGATGGTTCAACACACTTTGTCCTCTGGCTCATAGCATAACACCAAATGCTCAGAAGTAGAGTGCTCCTCCCATAACCCTTAGGCCAGACTAAAATCTAACAGCAGTGAACCAGACAAACCAACAGTCAGTTGTTAAGGTTAGGAGGTGTAGTGGACACTTAGAGAAAAATATGTAGGTTTCTGCCTTGAGGAAGAAACACTCTACAGGAGATGAATCTTTCCTCTCATATGATGCTCAACAATGTGGCTTACACTGATGCCCTTGCAGCCATAATAAGCACAGAAAAAAACCCCAAAGGCAAGTGAACCTTCAGTGCCCATTTTATCACACAAGGCCCTTTAAGTTCTGAATTTGGTAACAGAGAAACATCCTGTTACTTTGGCTAAGCAGGAAAGGACTGTGGGAAAGAAACTCAGCTGAACTGGAAGTAGAAAAACAAGTTCTGTAAACATTAGATGCTCACATCATGGTTTATGGTGATTGGTTGAATTACATTTGTTGTGCTTAAATGGAATGTACCTGATAATGGGCCAACTGCTGAAAAAGGCTGGTTTTAGCAATAAAAGACTGTCCTTTGCACCAGCACGGGGACTCTCCATTGCTGTGGACCCCCACAACAAGCACCATCTTCCTCCACAACAAAAGACTGAAGTATTTTATCTATTCATCATTTGGGAAGTATAGATACCAATGAGACATTGCAATCAAATTTAATGAAATTCTCCAAGGCACAGAGAAATCACAGTTAAGAAGGCTCTGCTGGGTAAACAGTGCACATGATCTTAAGACACTGTCAAGTGACCCACACATAACCCTAAAGAGCTCATTTCTCTATCTCAAGTACAAGTGCAAGACTTTAAGGAATGCAGATTCTCCTAAGGACTTCAAAATTGCATGATGACCTGATCAAAAATTCCAGTTAATGGTGGTTGGACTGGATTACAGATTGCACTTCAAGGACCTCTAGAGACACGAGGAAATAAAAGGTATTTGCCTGCCAGGGGGACACTGTAGCAAGTCCAATGCCAAAGATTTCCCTGAACTTCAAGTCCTCTGCCACTAGACACTGCATAAACTCAGCTGGCATTTTCTTCTTCAAATTTATTTACTTTACTATTACTGTCACATCTTACAGGATTTTGCCTCCAATTTCTATTTTATTGAGAACATAACCAAATTCAAACCTCTTATTTACATTTAATGAGAATATTACAAAAAACAAGCATTCAAGACTAAGATACATACAAACCATGAATCAGTTGAGAGCAGCAGGAGATATTGGCTGCCTATCTTATTTCTTCCCAGCTAAAGATGTGTTAATCCTCACTATCATCCTGAGAATGTTATCCAACATTTTCAGCAGAGAGGTAAATTCTTCAGAGAATTGACTGTTAATTTTACAGCTCCTTCCAGACTTTGGAGGCAGAGAACTATAGCTAAGACTGCAAAACAGGTCCAGCCTAGCAAGGTACAGCATTATTGCTACACTCAGCCAATTCTTTCATCTCAGTTTAGCAAGAAAATGTCTTGCTATGGTGTGTAAACACCATAAGAACTTAAATTCATCTGTTTCTTTAAAAAACCCTCAAAAACATACCTACCAATGACTACATAGAGGAATTAATGAACTACTATTCTACCAGAACTTATCAAACAAATAAATAATATTTTTATCTCAGAAAAAAAGACATCTTACACACTCAGCAAACATATTTCTTACTCTACACATAAGCTGCTTTTGTCTAAAAATCAAGGCTGGGATGCCACAACATAGGGATTGAAGACAAACCCAAGGAACCTGCTGAAGCAATGGTGCTCTGCATAAGGAACCATGGTCATGTGTCACAAGGTTATTTAGAGCATTTCTTGTCTTTAGAGGATGAATAAGCAAAAATACTGCAGAGTCATTTTTGCTGGGAATATTTATTGAACAATGAAGCTCATAAATTCACAGTGAGGCAGAGAACCAGGGCAGAGATCTAACAAGGTATCTACAGGCTCTCTAATTCTTCCTCTTCAACCATTCTTTTTAGACGTTTAATAGCGATTTAAAAAAGAACAGGGGTAGCAATGAATCCTTTTGGCTTTGTATGAACCTGAATATACACAATATTACCTAATATTGCATTACAAATGCAACAAATATGGCCTTACACATTTAAGCATGGAAAAAGAAACATATTGCCTTATGTGAGAGATTCTCTTTGGAGATTCTCTTTCTACTACAAGGAAACAAAACCTGAGCTTCTTCCTTCAAGCAAACTGTCACACAAGACTGTACCTCAAAGCTGACAGCTGTGCACAGCAGGTGACCTTAGTACTCCCATTATAAATTGTGAGAATATACTCAGATGGCTGTCACCATTACAGAAAAATTGAAATTTTAAGAAATTAATTTGATATAAAATACCTCCTCTAGATAAGTTAGTTTTGTGTAAGACAAAACCAAGAAAGAAATTTTGAGGTTTAAACTATGAACTGTTGCAAAAAGAGATTTTTTACAGACTTTAGTGTAAAAAGGGCCCACCTACCACATGCACAGGCTCCCAAGTGGGAGTTACAAACAATTATTATAGAAGTAATTAAAGAAAAAAAAGGGCAAATAGGCAGATTGGATTCCCAGTAGATGAAGTCTGTCTAACAACTTACAATGAACATGTTTGAAGTCAACTTCAAGTAATATGCTAACAAGAATTACGTGCATCTGTTTCATGCTCCCTGAGAATAATGCCATCAAAACTGAATTCAAATGTTTCAAACCTACAGAGAGCCTGAGCGTGTCTTTGACTAATTAAAATTAACCATGTTACTGAGGTTACAAACTTACCCCTTTGGACATGAGCAGATTCTTGCTAAGGTCACTTCATCAAGCAAAATAATGAATGTCTGTGTTCAAAAGGCATGAACAATATCTTTTTTTAATTAACATGTTACTGGATTGAGGGAGATTTATGGAGTTATTTGAATTTTGGACAACAGACAATAGCAGTCCTCAGTCACAATACTATGGAAACATAATATGTAATAAAATTTAAGAAAGCAGGTCAACACTAGAACCTTGGCTGAATTATTAATATGGCTAAAATAATGTTTGACAAAAAACTACTCTATTTTTACTAAAGAGTATAAATCAGTTTTTATTTAAAATAAGATAAACAGAAAAAAGGTAGATTTAGTTCTGGTTTGATATCATTGAGGCTGTTGCATCTTCAAGTTCCTCATATAAATTATAGATTTTGTTTTCCTAGGTCAAATGGAAAAGGGAGCAGAACTGCTGTCTAAACAGAAAGTTCAAGGTACTGCAACAAGTTGCAAGGTTCTTTTCCAGATTTCACTTTTCTATAATATAAAATGGTAAATTAAAGATTGTGGGACAGACAATAAAGATTAGGTTTCTTAGCTGTACTGTGCAGAAAGTCAGATTAGCATAGGGAGGGAATGCAATGGAGGGAAATCCTGATCCCCAGTACCCTGCTGTACATGGCAGGAGGTGAGCTCAGCCCAGGTGTGCAGTTATCTGTGCCTGTGCCACCAGCTCTGCTTTCCCTTCCCTGTTGGGAGGTGCCTCTGGGTATCACAGCAATAGAAAGAAATATTTGGGTGAGAAACTGACAGCTTTAAAGACCACTATTTCCTTTGCAAAGCATAGCAATCCAAGCTAAAGCATTCCCTGTGGGATCTGCTCCTGTCTGAACACAGATTTACTCCCTGTGTTCCAACTGCCCACATGACTATAGGCAATTTCATTTTTCTCGCATATTGGCTCGAGCAAACTCTGAAACCTGCTCAATGAAAATAATCTTCTTATGTCACAAAATTAAACCCCCTTATTTTACCAGACACTGATCTGATTATTGTCTGAATAAAGCTAATCAGTGTAATTACACTGTTTAAAAGTGCATGCTGTGGATCCACAGATCATAACAGACAATACTTCTCTAGGTGTCAGCTGTGTTTCAGATTTGTAATTTGGAGTTTTATGTAAAGTTCTTTTTCAAAAAACAGATTGGTTTCAAATTATTCTTTCAAATTCAATTATATAAATAGAATTGGAAGAAGTTTCTTACCATTCGCTTTCCAGTAAGAACATTCCATTGAAAGCTAACAATTTTAAAGATGAAACAAAGTCATTCCATGCATTGTGGTGCTCCATCAACAAAGGGCTGGATATGGGAATCCAGAGTCCCACTCTATTGCTCTGACAAAGCTGATCAGCAGTTTAATTGACTATTAAACATGGACCATTATCACTGTCGTTTGATATCTTAGCCTTAATATGGGAGGCTCCCAAAGGATTCTAATCACAGCAATATCATTCAGGTTTAAAAAAATTTAAAGTAACCCATGAGGTAGGTATCCAGCAGCTTTTTCTAATTAAACAAAACCATATCCAAATTTACTACTGTCACTCCCATAGAGACAAGGTCAGTGCTATAGCCTTCTTCCTTTTATGCCCTGTGACAGACAAAATTGGATCTAAGGCTTTCCAGAAATTCAGTGTCTCTGATCTGGGAATACCTTTACCCAGTTGATCCAGCTCTGAGCTGAAGCATCAATGATCTTCTCTTGCATACAAGTTCAGCAGCTCTGGGTTGAAAACCACTTTGACATTCCTGGCTTGATATCCTGCCCTCAACAAATGCATTTGATGCTCCTGTATTGCCTCCTGGCTGCCTGCTGCCACAGCCATCTGTCTGCATGGCACACTGCCTGTGGGCTAGGTGATGTGCCAGCTTTACTAGGGCAGAGATGCCAAGAATAGGTGGTCTAAAACGACACATTAATTCACTGCCACCTTATCTTAATGCCCTTTGACCACCATCTCAAGGAAGGCAAGAGTAGCCATACAAGAAGAGACAAGAAGTCCATCCAGGACTTCTCTCTGATTCCAGACACAGGTCATTAACACGTGCCTTGAAGTGAAAGAAGAGCATCAAGTGCTGACCAATTACAAAATAACCTGCTCATCAAAAGCCTGGAAACATTTCAGCTGTAAACATGCATATGGACTAATCTGTAGAAAGTGCTATAAACCCTGGAGTGAACCCTGTCATCTAGAACTGAAAATGCCTCAGTGCTGTTAAACATGTAAAGCAAATTAAATCCACTCCAGCCTTAACACAGTGCCTGTATTTAATACACAGTTGAAATTAATATGAAACTACTTTTTTTCTGTGTATTTCCACAATGGACACAGGCTTTAAACTGAACTATTTTATTGCCTGAATATGATTAATAATGATGTAAATACAACTGGTTCCTTTGTACCTTAATTCCTGTGAAAGTTAAAATCCTGAAGAATGAATCCTGGTACTTAGTTTTCATGCCTGTCCCTGTCTACCAAACTGTTTGCCGTGGGTAGGCAACCTATTTACTGAGGAGGTCACAGAGCCTATGGTGAGGGCAGGACACACTCCCACAACTCCCCCAGTCCATGCCAGTTCCTTTAGGTAAGAAGGAAGGTGGACTTCCATGGGATCAGGAAGGACTGTTTACCACCTTCCACTCATGTTTAAGGAGTTGGTGAGGGAAAGAGCAGTGAAGAGGCTGCAGAGTATAGGGATGGAAGGATTTGCTCTGGTGCCAGGTTTCATGCCACTGCTGAAGTAGCAAGTTACCAGGTAGAGCGTGTTACCCAGTGTGTGCCCATCTGGCTTCCAAGGCAGCTGACAGCCAGGCTCTGTACTGCTGGCACAGGCAGAGCATGGATTAAAAATTAGCCTCAAGGCTAATGGCAACAACACAGGACAGATCAAATCACATGGCATTAAAAAGCAAAGTTGATGGAGTTCCAATACACACATGGGGTTCCTCTGAGGAGGTGAGATCCAGCCAGCACATGTAAACACAACTGACCTTTTTTTGGCAGAGAAAAGATTTTTGTAAATGCATTTGATTTCCCCAGTTACATGGCATACAAAGGTGCCAATTTTGGAACACATTTGAACACTGAGTACAACACAACTGCTTTCCAGTCCTGAACTAGGCATTCTACCATATTTGGACA
Organism: Cichladusa arquata; assembly: GCA_026413545.1. NCBI lineage: Eukaryota > Metazoa > Chordata > Aves > Passeriformes > Muscicapidae > Cichladusa > Cichladusa arquata. The sequence goes on from JAOTQP010000828.1 coordinate 2,891,068, forward strand.
AAGCTCATTTGAAAAAGTACTAAAACACCACAAAAACCCCAAACATCTCATTCATATTCTGCTCAGACAGCAGAAATAACTTATCCTCTCTCCACTTTTCCTTATGACTTCATCATTCTCTCTCTCCAGATCTCTCCTCTGCTCTTCCCACCCCACACTCCTGTACAGCTTTCAGATAACTGAAGACCAGTCACAAAATAGAGTCACCCATATTTGTCAAGTCAGTACAGCAAGCTCCCATGTCTGTGCACCAGAAAAACACTGACCTGAGCCCAGGTTAAAACATCAGTGAGCTAACTTCCCTGAACTCCATGAAACCCCTAGTAGATTTACCACAAGAGCAGAACAACACTGAATTCCACCAGCTGAGCTGGCCCCCTTCTTCTGACAAAGGAGGACAACACTTCAAATCAGAGCATTTCATGCCAAATCACAATCTATCTGGCATTTGCATTATTAGGTGTATAAGCAGACTACATGCACAAGGCAAATATCCTCTTTGTGCCCCACAGCAGTTGCCATTACTTATGAATGCATCTCAGCTCTTTGCTGCTTAGAACTGAGCATCGCTAACTAGCACTGCTCAGATGTTTCAACAGACAGGGCGCAGCTTTTTCAGCACTTCCCAGGCTGTGTGTGACACGGGAGGGAACAGGCGCCGAGCTGGGGACTGGCTGGGGA
>JAOTQP010000828.1:2908677-2922783 GCA_026413545.1 Cichladusa arquata
GAATCACAGAACATGCTGAGCTGGAGGGACCCACGAGGGTCATTGAGTCCAACTTCTGGCCCTGCACAGCACCACCCCTAAGAGTCACACCCTGTGCCCGAGTCCTGGCCAAACACTCCTTGAACTCTGTCAGCCTTGGTGCTGTGACCACTGCCCTGGGGAGCTGTTCAGTGCCCAGCCACCCTCTGGGGGAAGAACCTGTTCTAACATCCAACCTTAACCTCCCCTGACACAGCTTCAGGCCATTCCCTCGGGTCCTGTCCCTGTCACACAGAGCAGAGATCAGTGCCTGCCCCTCCTCTTCCCCTCACAGGGAGTTGCAGACTGCAGCGAGTCTCCCCTCAGTCTCCTCTTCTCCAGCTGAGCAGACCCAGTGCCCTTAGCACCTCCTCACACACTTCCCCTTAAGGCCCTTCCCTGTCCTCATGGCCTCCTTTGGACACTCTCTAATAGTTTAATATCTTTTTTATACTGTGGTGCCCAAATCTGCCAACACCACTGGAGGTGAGGCTGCCCCAGAGCAGAGCAGCACAATTCCCTCCCTGCCCCACTGGCAATTCTGGGCCTGGTGCCCTCAGGACAGGGATGCCCCTCCTGGCTCAGATGCCCCTGGCCATCGACCAGGACCCCCAGTCACACCCCCTTTGTGTGGTGCTGCTTTCCAGCATCTCCTGCCCCAGTCTGTACACACAGCTCAGGTGCAGAATCCAGCACTTTCCATTGTTAAATTTCATATGGTTGGTGATTGCCCATGCCCCTACCCTGTCCAGGTCTCTGCAGGGCCTCTCTGCCTTTGAGGGAGTGAACAGCTCCTCCCAGTTTTGTATCATCTGTGAATTTACTTTGTGTCTCTTCAAGCCCAGCGTCCAAGCCATTTATGAAGATGCTGAAGAGCTCTGAGCCTAAGACAGGGCCCTGCAAAACCCCACTAGTGACCAGCGACCAGCCTGATGTCACTCCACTCATAAATGATTTGTAAATTATATGGTGCTCCAAGTCTTTGTAATGAAATCCATGACAAAAGCAAAAGTGAAAAGGCTCATGATGGCATGGAAGAAAGTGATCAGCACCTTGTACATCACTTGAAGATGTAAATTACTCGAAGAGTCATTTTCGGTTTGCTTACGTAAGACCTAAAGGACTGCAATACTTGCAGTGTCACCACAGGCAATGGAAAGTGCACAGTGTTTTCAAAGTTGTCACTCAGGCAGGACATCAGTTACAAGGCACTAGTAAAACTTGAGTAATAAGCTCCAGGAAGATGACACTTTCAAAGGTATTAAGATGGCAGTTTTAGGCACAGCCATTATTCACATAGATCTCTGCCACTGAGGGAAATTTATTAGAAGTTTCAGTGTGATTGCAACAATATGTAAATTGGACTGCTCAAATGAGGATATATGGTGATGATGTATGGTAGGAGTCACCAACTAAAGATTGGAAGTGGGGATGAAAAAATGATGTGATTACTGTGGTTAGGCATTCTGAAGGTCTTGCTTTAACAGACTGAGCAAGATGTACTACATCAGAGAAACCCTATAGAATACAGTTGCTCAGTAATAATAATAAAGTGACTGTCTTAAGTACTGAACTATGGAATACAGTATATCAAAATCAGGTTATTAAAGAAACAGAGACACAAAAAAACCATGAAAATAGATGAGTCATATGGTCTTGTTGACCACATTTTGATAATCCAGATTCTGCAAGCAGCAAAATTTATGAAAACTATCAGATTCCTGTTCTAAATGGTCTCTGTTTCATCTGCATTGCTGTTCAGATGTGAAGAGGTTTTTAAAATGAGGAAGTGATGATGCATTTGAGAAAAACTGGCAATGTTAACCAGAACTACACTAAGAGATCATTGGCCCCTGTTTGTTTATCATTTTAAAACACTTTTTCCTCTAGTCTTGAGTGAGGAAAAAAGCAGAGTTCTTTTATAAAGCAAGTCTACATTCGCATTGTTAAGAGTGAAGATCTACAGTATGACAAAACATGTTTATTGTCCTTCAGATTTTAATGGGGATGAATTACATGGAGTGACACCCATCCAGGAACAATCAGATCCTCTCATGTCAATAGTCAAACACCTTAACAAACCTCTGTCTTCATAAAGTGCCAACTACTCTTCTCCAGAACACCCTCAAAATCTCCTCTAATACCTCATCCCTGTGCTAGCATCTGGCATCATACACAAGTCAAGCCCTGACCACCACTTGTACTTGTACATGAACAGGACTCACACTGAACACAAGGTGCCACAGAGCTTCGTGCTGAACTGGACAGACACGTAACTGCAGGTGGAATTAAGACACACAATAGCCAGGAAACTGTAATTGCAAGGAAACTGTACTGTAAAAATCCAGTAGAAGTTGCAAAACAGATATTGTATAGATTACAAACACAGTTTACATCTTTCAGAAACAGTCACTTTACAGACAAGAACAAATCTTCGGAAAGAGGAAGAGGTATGATGGAGTACGGTCAAGTCACCACAAAGAATCACCAGATTTTAAGTTACAGTGAGAAAATGCAGACACCTTTCACAACTGTGGCCATTTCTGCTGAATGCTTCCCTCCATGTCACATTGCAGATGGCCACTTTCAACCTATATATCTGTGTCATCAACACGTGGGTCAAACAAAACAAATAAAGTGAAGCACCCAAATTCCCTGCTGCTCAGATCACTTCATAACCCTGAACAAGATATCAACACAGGTATTCTATCCACCACAGGGCAGATGAGCCATCACACAGAAACTGGTGGTTTCTCAAAGGATGAAAAGCAGACATACTTAAGGATATCTAATTTATCCTTACCAGAATCCAGACATACCATTTTCCTGCCACTGGCAGCAAAATCAAGGCTGCAGGTTAAGAATCAGCATACACACCTGCTCTAAAAGACAAGGGCACAAGTACCACAAACCTGTGGAGTGGTGCTGGAATAGTCCCCCTGCAGTAATTCAGTGAACAGCAATCTGTAATAACTGCAAGTGACAGTGACAGTTGAGCAGTAAATAACAGGTATCTTTCCCTAAGATGAAAGGGATTGGAGAAAAGCTGGCATTGAACTTTAAAATGCTGTGTCTAAACACAGAAAGCTATTGAGAGTTATGAATCACCATACCACAAAAAAAAATCCTATGTAGCAGGAAAGTACTCATTTCAGTCTAACTTTTTAAGCTGGAAAATGGGGTATATCACATTATATATTATAGTTATTGCATTCTTTGAACCACAACTTGCAAATTCTGAAATCTAATATCTACTTATCTGGTATCTAGACATCAATAAGAGCAGAGGTTTTATTTGGATATGTACCAGTTTCAGTCTTAAATGGCTTTACACACATTGAAACACAAAAGAGTGGAAATAACAGTTGAACTTCATGATCTTAGTGGTCTTTTGCAACATTAATGAATCTAAAATAATAGATTTTATTTTATGTGTAGTGTAACATAACATAATATAACATAACATAATAATATGGAAGGGCTCTCAGGAAAGGTGAGGCAGAATTGGGTGCTGTTCAGAAAGATTAAAAACTGCTACTTTGGGAGAAAAAAAATTAATCAACCACAGTATCTACGGGTATTCTCAGATGTAAATAACTAGTTTTGCAAATGGCTTGCAACCCTGTTGTCCTGCCTCAAAGAAAAGCATCCTTTTAAGGTAGCTCACACAAAGCTAACTAAAAGAAAAGAAACTGCAATATCTACTACTGAAAACTGAAAGCGGAGTATATACCCCAGTGACTGGCATAAGTCAAAATAAATCAATTGTTGCAATTAATTACCTTCCAGGTCTTCTTCAGACAGAGACAGAGAATTCCATCCAGACTAGGCTACTGTAAAGCTATTCTGGGATTTGGTACTTCTCAGTGATATTTGGCAAAACTAACCTCAGTATGACACAGGTTAAAAAGTAACTTCTATGCAGAGGTCCCTCTGAGGGCCATATTCACACAGCCTAAATTACACTCAAGTGCCTGTACTTTATATTTTCTAAAAGCAGATTGTGGTTTAATAAGGTATTTCAGTCCCATGAGTTGGCTTTTCCAGCAGCTGCTCCATCAATAGATCTGTCACCACTGACAAAACACAAGGAACTTAAGAGATTTTAAATCCATCTCTTGATAAACTTACATGATGAGATTTCTGGGATAATCTTTTAAATACAATAGGCAATGACTACTACTGCACTACTGCCTTTCCAGAGTCTTCAAGAAACGCCTTTCTTAATGATTTCTTAGAATAACTGTCATCAAAAAGAAAGATGCATAACTGCATATTCCCTTTAGAACACAACTAAGCAGAACCTGTACTCTCTTGTTGCTGTAATCTCAGCACCACTCTCCTGTAGTATCACAGCAGTTTTATCTGTTGCATCCTAGGGCTGAATGAGGGGGAGAAAAAATAATGATAATCAGCACCTTCAGCTTCAATCAGCAGCATGTTCCAAGATCACAGGATCTGAAATTCAAATGATCAAGTGGTCATTAGAGACATTATAGATTTAGCAGATGTATGTTCATCCTAGTGTTATTGGGGAGGGGGGAAAGGGAGGAGGAAATATAGAAGCATTAATTCCAAAAAAATAGAAAATGAAATATAGTTGACCATATTCATCCTTTCACAGAATAATTATGTGTCTCACTAAAAGTGCACTTACTGTCCAATCTTTAATGTTTCATGTGGGCAAAAAATAGTAACAATAAATATTCCCCATCCAGCTTTAACTTTAATGACTGTTATTTACATCAATAGTTTTGCCTATAGGATGAAAAGTACTCCAGAGTTTTCTCACTACAGAATAACCTTTACATGACTTTCCATTCCACTTGGACTGGTCATACATTCTCCTCCAAGGTAAAAGCCTCCAAAATTCCTTTGCTGCCCACACCAGCATAGCATCAGAACTGAAAAGAGTGATCTTGCAGTACAGATTTTGCTATTTGAACTCTCCAAAAGAAAAATCTATTCCTCTTCAAAGGGCACTTCTAGCACTTCTTGCTGCAAAGACATAAAAGTAATCCTTATCCATAAAGCCATTTAACAATCACCTACATATATTTGCAAACAATTTGAAGAAATTTCTAGGTATTCCTTTAATTTCCAAATGTAGTCATCGATGATTAGTGTCATAAAGATTAAAAAAACATACTTTTCTGCTAAAATTGGACTAAAATTTTCAGTCTGCAGGCTTTGGGATTGTATTGTCGCAGTCACATCACATTATTTCCATCAAAACAGCTGGAGGTTTCCAGTGTAGGAAGCAATTATTATGAAAAGTGTCAATGTGTCATTCTCCCCAAGCCACATGATTAACTTCACATTATAACATTTGACAAGTAGCCAGCTCTAAGTCTCCACCAAGAAAAAGGGAAATGGACAGAACACAAGTGCAAGTCACAAGAGAAAAGAACATCTTACCCACTGCTATGCAGCAGATTTGGACATTGCTGGCTAATGCCACAGTTGTGATATACTTTCTAGAGTTTAATTGTTTGGGTGCAAGGGATGCTTAGGTCTGCATGCATGAACAAACACAGTTTGCCTTGTCCTGACAATGCATGTACCAAAGGTGTCTCCCTAAAACAACATGCTCAGTAATTATATCTTCAATGAGGGCAAGCATTTTAGGAGCTCACACTCACAATTCATGGCAGGGATGAGAGAAAATGTCCTGCCTGTCAAATGCACAATAAAGAAACAGAGTTACTGTGATGCTTTTCAGACCTAAAAGGTTCAATCTAAGGACAGTGCTGGTACAAAGGACCACACACATCCCTGAAGATTCCTGGAGCAGTGACCTCCCAGGGTATTCCTCACAAAGGTGTGGTGATAGCCCCAAGCACATTAATTTCTTAGCATGTGGTTCACCTGCTACATTAATCCCTGTAAACTGACCTGTTGTGTTAGAAAACAATAAAGCAAAAGACAAGACAACAACAAGCCAAGAACCTGACTTTACATTCCCTCCAGCTTGGAGTATCTCATTTGGCCATTTCACTTGGCACTACCAACTTTGAAGCTAATAATTTGTGAAACTATTTGGGGGGGAAGCAAAAAAGCAACTTAGAGGACTTCATCAAAAAGAACTTCAATACTTTTAAGATGGAGTCAAGGCAAGGAAATGATACAAAACACATGAGATCCTGAATGCTAATTCCAGTTGCAGTAGGCATCTCTTTGTACAGTCAGTTCTCCAGCTACTCATGGTATACTAAATTAATGAAATCCTGAGCTTTAGCATATGTTTAATAGCTACAGTGTGCTTTTTTGAGTGATGATATGACTTTCCTACTGTGTAGAAAAACACACATGGATGCATTTTTGTATGTCAAAAATACCCATGTAGCCTTTGATATTAATCAACAACATGTATAGTCCTTGGTCAAACTGTACTTTAGGCTGTACTAAAAACAATGTAGAAGTTAGCTGGTAAAAAGTGTCCCACTTCCTCAGAACTTAGAAAAGTCAAAAAAAAAAAAAAAAAGCAAAAACAAAACAAAAAACACAAAACAAAAAACACAAACAAGCAAAAAAAACAAACAAAACCCCAACAACTACAAAAATCAGTTACAAGAACGACATCCTTCCAAAATCACCCAGAGTGCAGCAGGTCTCTGGTCCTTCCATAGTATGGCTGTAGCATCACCCTGTAACCCAGATGTTCCTCACACTCATACAGCTGTAAAGGTCTGTGGAACACACCAGGACAAGGGGCAATTTTTCATCTGTGTTTCAGTCAAAAAACTGTCACTAACTAGACAAAGCAAGTTTGGCTAACACTTAGTGATAATAACAGCCAAGACAAGAAATCCAAATTCTAATCCTTAATCTGTGCCACCCAGAAGGATGAGGGTGACATCATTTGCACATTTGGAAGGTGCTACATATTGAAATGCATCAAGTCGTTACCAGTGCACCAAAACAACTGCAGAAATGTAATTGCTTACTCTAAAAGTGCAGATACAGGGAAATCACAGATGGTTTTTAACTGTGGGTTTGAATCCCAAACAGCTCTATCCACAATCTGCACTGAATTAGTGTTCCCCAGTGGCAGGAATGTTGCACATTTAGACATGGGAACACCATCCTGTCTCCTTCCATGGAACATGCAGCCAAGGCAGAACATTGAACTAGAGCACAGGAAGGCAGGGTCAGAGCAGCAGAGCAGGGAAAAGCAGCTCACACATGGCTTGTGCAGTGAGCCAAGGGTGACACCTGCTGAGATCCAGGCTGGCCTCACCTCAGGGAGCCCAGGAGAGCCCCAACTGCACTGACTGAGCACTGATGGCTCTGCACACACACACACACACACACACATCCCACTGCTGTTCTTCAGAGGAATCCACACTCTCAAGAGGCTGCTAAACAAACCACACCACATCACACAACACAACAATGGCACACCACATCAGAACTGGGCAGCAAAAAGGAGCAGTTAATGTTTGTGTAAGGAGTAAAGGACCACTGAGTCCACTTCAGAGCAGTGAAGGAGACAAAAAACAGAGAGGGAAAGGTCAAAGGCATTCACTGCAATCCTTCCCACAGCTGTCCCATATGACTTTCAGGGACACTGATACCAGCCTAGATGTGGAATAGAGAATACAGCCACAAGGAAAATAAAAACTGCTGGAACTTTCATCAGCTGAAAATGATGTGTTTGTGGTCAACATGGTGCCAGTCTTGAGAAAAGGTTACAAGAAGTTCAATATCCACATCTGTTCTGAAGATTTCTAAATAGTTCAGCAAAGAAAAACACTGTTTGGTGCCGTAATTAACAGAGAATCAGCTCTTTATTGTAGTGTGACTGACTGTTCCTCATCCTTAGATCTCAACCTGTACTAGCTCTACAGTGCTCCTCCTGAGTGGCTCTGTGGGCCCTGCAGTTAGCACAGACTTTGCAGTGGTAGTAGGGTTAGTGAGAAAAATTTAATTAACACTACAGACTTACTCCCTGCCATTTCCCTACAGCACCAACCTCTAATTGATTCCATTATCTGTGGTTTTGAGGTAGGAGACCCTAGACTGAAACTCAGGGCATAACCATTTCCCATTCCATTCCACCCCATCCACTCCCAGATATCAGGGAAAAATAGGAGCTGGGGGGGAAGGAGGAGATAAAGTAACATCCAAAGAAAAACCTCAGCTTTTTTTTTTTTTTTTTTTTTTTGCATTCTGCTGCTTTAACTTAATGTGCTCAATAATAGAGCATTGCTGCCACCTTGTGCTACAAGAGATGTTTGCACCAAGGAGTTTCTTTCTGTCTTAACTTTTTTAAACCACAAAACTAGAACTGCTGCTTACATTGGCACATTCAGGACAGAGAGTGAGCAAAAACCCCGTGTCTCCTGCAAAGAGCCAGCATTGCTTTTCACCAGAGTGCCCAGCCAAAGCTCTGAGCTGGCTCCACTCCCTTCCACTCCTCCCTCCCCTTCCCTTCCCTTCCAAGGTCTGGGGCACAGCCAGAGCAGGAGGCCCAGGGCTCCCAGGGCCCCCCAAGTACTGCTGCAGACAGATACCCACAGGACCAGGGCTCCCCAATCCCACCAGCCAAAAACTGCTGCAGGCACAGCAGCCACAGGACCAGGGATCCCAAATTTCCACAACCCAGTACTGCTGCAGGCACAGCATCCACAGGACCAGGACTCCCCAGTCCCCCTTAACCAAAAGGCACCAAGGATTTGGTACCTCCCTTGACCATCACTAGCCAGTGGTACAGATCCCCCATGCTTTTATTTATGAGAGGAAGCTCACACAAGTACTTACAAGGTGGTATGGCTGTCATTGACCTGCTCAACCAGAGGCAAGCAGCCCACACAACCATTTTATTGACAGTAATCAGAGGGTTTGATTTTGGCTGAAACTTATTTAACTTACTAACCACCACAGCTTACATTACAAGGACTGCTGGTCTGGCAAGGTTTGTGTTTGTTTCCATGCTCAAGCACATTTTGAATAAAGTGACGTTCTTATGGAGAGATTTTTGCTACACTGGTTTCTGATAAAGATGTTTAAAGGGAGATAAATTGTGACTAAAAACTAATTTTAAAAATACATGAGTGATTGTTATCCCACAGCAGTGAGTAGTAACATAAAAATTATACTTTTGTCCAAAAATGAAAACACGTTTTCACATATTTCAAATCTTTTAAAAGTGCTATCCCAGAGACAGAAATTAATACAACTGGTGAACCAGAAAATAAAGGAAACTTTCTCAGAGAGACAGAGGCCTTCATTTCTTAACCACTCTAAAGGCCTGCAACAAGAAAGTGTCTAGATTTTCTTAATTCCAAACAGACATTGGAAAGTATACTAAAAAAATCTAGCTTTATGGCTGTCCACTATGGTTCTTGCCTCAAAAAAATCTTTCACTATCAGAAAAGAAAACCTAAAGGCTCCTCCACCCATTGTCACAGAAAACTTCACAGACTTGGCCATTCCCTTATGCACAATTTGATTTGTCTTATCTGACCAAAAGATTGGCCATAGTCAGGTATGCTCCTTATCCAAAGAAAATTCTGGGCTGCTTTTGTTTTTTTAGAACTGTAAAAAACACCAAACAACCCTAAACCTAGAAACTGCTACAGAATTGTTTGATTTTTACCTCCCCTCCATTTCTCTTCCCTGTTCTGTGCAAGACACTGTCATTCAGCAAGAGTTTATTTTAAAAATCTGTACCAACCAATAGTTAGTTTACTTCTGTCTTTTTACCTGGTCCAGTAATTCATCATTATTTTTTCTACTCCTATTTAACCCCTCCCCCTCCACTATCCTCAGCATCATCTAAACAGCATTTAGGCAAGTGAAATTGGGCAAAATTAATCAGGGTGTACTGACCAGGGCAATTCTCATTTTAATCCCCACTTAATTATTTGAAATGATGCAGGATTTAAAAAGTCTACTCTGAATCAGCGAGTACAGAAAGTAAACACCCCAGTCTGTCATGCTGTGGTACCCCCTAAGGGACACAAATGTGCATACCTCTCCCCAGTGCAAACCACTTTTCACTTCTCCAAAGCAGACTGAAAAACGTTAAGTTTCATTTTGCTCCAGCAAGACTGTCTCAAGTGACCAAAGTACATGAGGGCTGTTAAAATGTTTCCAGACATAGAAAACTTTTAATACTTTGTTAACGAATTTAATTCCTCTTTGTTATTCCAAATTGGGTCTAGCTAATACCTTAAGTTTTAGCTTTCATATTTGCCAGATCCTGTACTGCATTAGTATATAACTCTGACCTTCAGATAAAGTATTAGCAAGTTCTCCTCAGAGGACAGTCAGACAAAACAATCCTTTTCCAGCCCCAGAGCCAAGGACCACCCTGCAGCTTCAGGCCCAAAGAGTGCAAACAGCAGAGAATTGAGGAGAGAATCTGAGAGGGTGGGACTGCAGAACCTGGAGCTGGAATTGGACAATTAACCCCAAAATGGAAATGGACCAGAACTTATAAAAGTGTGAGAATTCCTGACTTGGAGTGCACCTTGGGTCTATCTTGGGTGGAGCCACGACCGAGGTGTATCCTTTTACTGCCCAAGGTGCATCCTTTGAAGGCCTTCTAATAAATTCCTATTTTATTCCTTTAACACTGTCTAGCCTCTGTTCTAGATGGCCTCTTTAGGCACCACAGCAATAGGGAAGGTTTAGAGTTAGGTAAGTGCATCCATGGCTGCTGCTCCTCAGCAGAGCGCCGCAGCCCCGTTGCAGAGGCACCCAGCTCTGCACTCACTGCAGCCAAAGGCAGCCACCAGTGACACCTCCAGAGCAACTCACTGACAGAGACCTGCAGCTGATTCCAGCCCAGGAGAAGCAGTTCTGACAGGGCCTGCAGGCAGCCTTTGTGTCTGCAGAAAAGCACAGTGTCACTGCTCCAGCCCGTCCCCAGCACACAGCGGAGCATATGTGCTCTGACAGCCACTCACAACAGGAGCTTGGCTCCTCACTGGAGCTGTCAGCACTCATTGTTTTAGTCTGGAGTCCTCCAGCTCAGTTCTGGAGTGTGAGCCAAAGCCATGGCTGCAGCACAGATATTGTGGAAATACCAGCAGACAGTGGTCTGACAAGTTAATGCTTTGCTCAGATATATCCAGGGAAGGCATAGGGGTTGGACCTCTCCAATATAGACCACAGTGCCATATTTAAAGGGAAAAATGACAATTTTATCCTTGCTGCCTGCAAAGGAGCAACACTGACATAGTGGCGGCACCTTTGACACAGCAGTGTCCTAGCTGATATACAATTTTGCCATGTTACAAGCTCCAACTTATCTTTTTCATTACAGACTTCAGTTTTATAATGTAACTACATAGGTCCTGTTCAGACAGGTCATTCTGAGCTTAAATAAAACATTTGTCTCCTACAATGGGACAGGAGTAATGAATATTATTTCAGTTATGGATTAGGTGCACTAATAGAATACTTCATCTAATCCTGCTTTCTAAGCAGCATGGCTGCTTAGAATCTCAAAATGAACTGTGTCACAAGAGTGGTTTCATACAGCACCACGCTCCTCCTGGTTTGATGCAAATGTCACAGATGTTGTGGTTGACATCCACCACTGATGATCTGATTAAGCCTGTGCTGAGTGGTACTGGAACACACTGTGAATTAATTACCATTAGAGGGGTGAAGGGTTGAAGGTGTTTAGAATTTAAATTTGTCATATTTATACAAATAAATCAGAGATAAACGAACACATCGAAATACCTTAGTGCTGAAAATTGATTTGCTTCAGTAGAAAAGAAATTAAATCCTGGATACAAACCAGTAAGCTCTAACAGACATAATATAGATTTTCATTGCAAGAAAGGCAACTTCTGCTTTCCCATTTCAGATATTGTCATAAATTCATGAACAATGACTTGAATATAATCTTTACCTCCTATTGAGTAGTATCATGGGATACAGGAGCAAACATGTCATCACTTGGTGTTACTGGGTAAAACTGGGGAAAAGTGCTCAAGTCTGCACAGCCATCCTTTGTATGAATTGTCCCCAAAAGACACGGGTCACACTGTGATCCCTGTAACTTTAATGTATCACTCCAACCATTTCTGTCCCAGAGAAATAGTGGAAAAATTGTTCCCAAAGCACATGGGCAGTAAGATTAATGAATTGTAATGACTTATGTGATACCAGTTGACACAGAGATTACAGGGTAGGCACCAGCCTCTGTCAGGCTGGGTTGCCTTGGGTTTCAGCCAGCAATGAGGAGTTAAAGCCACTCTCAGGCCTTCAGGAATGTCATTTAGTGTGAGGATGTAGCTTAGCCCTAGGCACTGGAAATCCTCCTAGCAGAAGCAAAGAACTAAATCCAGTATTTCTAACAGAAATGTACTGAAGTACATTATGGTTTTACAGCAAATCTCCTTCCTCACATCAAACATGGAACTGAAAATGAAGGTATCCTGGACCATGGTCTTACATCCTGGAGGTCAGGGAGAGGACCCACAAAGATCCCAATAATTTATACATGCCTGGCTGTCAGTCTCTGCAACAAATAAAGCATAATAATGAAGCTGGTCAGGGCACCTGAAGAGGCTATGCTTCTAACATCATTTCATCAGCTGCTATTAAACTCAATGGTTTTCCAGCATGCTCCATCTCCAGCAGGTGAGGTGTCCTGTTTGTGAAGGTTTAGGTAAGTGTATTCCCAACTGATTCTTGATTTATTGGCCTCATACAAGTAGATGAGGACCTGGAGCTTGGCTTGGTTGAGTTGTGTTTGTACACATCCTTGCTGCTTTTTGCTTTCTGATGCAGCACAAGCAGCAGCTTCCCTAACATACAATTGCTGTCTGTAAGCACCTGATAAGAAAGAGGAAGGAGATAAATGGCAGTGACTGAGACAGGACTCCAAAGGAAGGGTGCAACAAGTAATCCAAGCAAAGAGCCAAAGCCCAAGCAAAAAGAAGTAAGAGCTGAAGGTGTTTATTGGAGGCAGAGCATTTGAAGTCTGAGCATAGAAGTACAGGGTGTTGAAGTCATTTATTGTTCTCACAGTTCAGCCTTATATACTGTTACAGTTCCAGGGTTACAGCTTCTAGCAAAAATTTCTCACTACAGATAGCCTGTTGTTTGTATTACTTGGCAGCCTCACAAAACCACATCATTTCAAAGACCTCCCTAGCTGGATATGCTGTACTTTTTCATATCTACAAGTTCCGGTTCCAGAGCTTATAACCCACCAAGGCCAGAATATTTTGTTCTGCTGTGCTTTCTGTTCCATCTCCCATTTGTTTACCCACATCTCCCCCTTCCTTTTGTACTAATAAAATTTTCTTTATTGATTTATCTGTCTCTATAAGCATTGCAAAACACAAGACGCTAAAACATGTATGTACAAAATAACACCCAAAGCATAAATGGCTACTTTAACCAAGTTCCTCATCCAGCCACTAAACCCCCAGTCTCCTAAGAGCTGTCCCAACCAATCTAAGCTGTCAACAACCTGTAATTTACTCACTCTGTCTCTCAGCACCTGAATGCCAGCGTGAATAGATTGAGAATGGTCAGATGGATTCATACAACACATCCCATCAAAATCTTCACATCCATGGCCTTGAGCCAAAAGCAAAAAGTCTATTGCAGCTCTGTTTTGCAAAGGAGCATGTCTAGCAGTCAGCATCACTCAGCAGCCCTGTCAAAGCCAAGGAAGTGGCATTAGTCTGTTTAGCCAACCAACAACCTAATTTATTCAGCAGCCCTAAAGCCTTTCCCACGGCCGCTCCTGGGGCAAAAAACCAATGCTGCCCAGCACTGCCCTTTGGACCAAAACTCAAGCTGGTCATTGCAGTCTTTGTAGAATGCATGCATTTGAAAGGGCAGCTGATTCTTACACTGAAAATGGGGTGCTATTTTCTTGTAATACCCAGTTGGAGAGGGAAAGCCCTGGGAATACAATATTTCTCTCTTTGCTCTTCAGTGCAGTTCCTTGCACAAAATACTTAACTTAAAATCTTGAGCTTCATTTACTATGCTTAAGCTTCAGTTTAGGGACTGAAAACAATTATTTTAATATCATTTACTAAGGTATTAGGTTGTCTGAGTATTTAGCTTGTTAAATTTTTTTTTTTTTTTTTTTTTTTTTTTTTT
>JAOTQP010000828.1:2922859-2941728 GCA_026413545.1 Cichladusa arquata
GCTAAATTTGACAGTCATGTGCAGATATTTCAGTGAAAACAAACTCTAAATAGGCTCACAGGGTAAAAATGAATGTCCCGAGAAACACTCCTGTGTTTTGAAATACAAAGAGCAAAGTCAATAAACAATCTGTCCTCTTGCTGTTTGGCATGTTACAAGAGAAATGGTTTGTTTTCCCTCTTAATTCAGTCTGTTAAGGGATATCCAGTAAAACATGGGTGGCGCTTCAAGCCCTGAAGTTAGTGTAACAAAATATTTTAGTATCACTGAGGCCCATGAACCCTTTCAGAAATGCCTGCTGATATTGTTATTTGTAAGCTTAGAAAAAACTGCTAGGTCAGCAGACCTTGGCTATCTAGCCTGTTCTTTCCAGTGCCAGCAGTCACTGTCAATCTATCAATACAGGGATGATCCACTCACTGAGGTGTGAGAACCTGTACCAGCTCAAGGGTAATTGATTTCCAGGTGCCTGAAGCAAACCACCAAACATGTTATTCTGCATAGCACAAACACAAGAATACAAAATGTTCTCAGTGCTTCCTTCTGTTCCCTCTGTAGTGCTTCCAAACCTCCAGTGGAGGAAGCAGCAGTGTAGGCACTTCTCAGCTGCCAGTGGATGACAAGCATTGCAGATGGCAAAAATAGTCTCAGGCTTCTGGAGCTATGCCTGAGTCTGAGATGGGTTCACAGGCAGTGATGTGTCTGGCTGATAATTCTGGGATAGTCCCTGAATAAACTTCTTTACTCTTGTCCTGAAGAGAACATCTATCTGAGAATCTACTACAGTTTCGGTAAACCAGCACAAATTCCAGCTTTCTGCTTTAAATGAAATAAAAAGAAATGGGGGACAGGCCTACTAGAGAATATGGCTGTGCTATTTGTGTCTAGAAGCTGAGATAGCAGTGTTCCATCACTTTAGTACATTTAGGCAGGAGAACAAAACTCCTTTCCCAGATTCCAGAGAGGAAACCGTTTCCGCCTTTTTAAAAATATGTTAATCAGTTTATTGAAGAATATGTTGATGAAACTGTCTCTAAAGCAGTTAACTGCCATGAAGGAGATTTCATCACCTATTTTGAGACTTTATTATGTATTTCTATTGCATGTTGGGGAAAGAATCAAAACCAAAATGTATGCCTGAGTACCAATTAAAATGTACTATGAATCCTCTTTGCAAAGCAGTGAGAATGCTGTAATCACGTTTTAAAACAAAAAGTCAAAACTCTGATGAAGCATGAAATCTAAAAATACTTTGTATTAGATAACAGAAAATATTATTTAAATTCTACAAACCATTTTGCCATATTTCCTTCGCTGCATATACACCCTGATTTCTAATGAAATATTATCCCTGTAAATCCAGGGTTTACGGTGCATTTACAGTGACTCAAAGTGTATTTTTGAGGGGGTTATGTTAAGCCTTCTGGAAAATACTTGTCTTACATGGCCACCTTCTAAAATAGCTCTTCAGTTTCTGGAGGCTGCAGTTCATCTGACCACTTCAGGCAAGTGCTTCAGTTCATGTGTTTGGCACTCTTCAAGCACATGATGAGTCCCTCCACATGCTTAACACTCTTGTAGAGGAAAGCAGATGACTATTGCTGCCACAGTTTTGGATATCACCTCTCTTAGTTATATGTATCACTTCTTGGCCAGATCCTTCTGCTAATCCTCTGGAGTGGCAGGAGAACCACTTGTGTGCAGAGTCCTGAGCCACAGCTGGAAACGAAGCAGTTTGCAATGCCAGCTCAAGCTCAGGTGCTAAGGGGTGATGGGCACCTGCTCTGGGGCCAGCACAGGCATGAAACCCCTGGCAGGGTTCAAGGGAGGACACTGAGGATGGTGACATTGTCCCTAGCCCTGGGCTGAGAGATAGGGCTCACCTTGCTTCTTGGTTTCTGCCTCTGGTTCCTCCTTCCTTTGATGCCTGTGGTATTGGTTTTGCTAATTTTGGGGAAGCTTATCTACGTGGAAAAAACCTATTTGTGTAAAAGGGTCTGTAATGAAAGATGACTGCAATCACTGCAGGCTGCTACATTTGCACATTTGAAGGTTAATTCATGTACAGAACTCAGACACAGCCAAATATCCATGAGAGATGATTCTGATTTTAAAAATAGACTGATTACAAATCAAACAACTGAATAGAGATGGAACAATGAAAGTCCACCTGATTCCAGTACTATGAAATTGTCAATGACATAGGGAATCTCATGCCAACTTAACTATTGCTTTTCTTGTAGAAAGTGACAGAAACAAGTCTTTGCAGTATCAGATATAGGCATTAACAGTGTGCTGACAAATAAAACAGGGATCCAAATCAGTTCCCTATGTCAGCATCATAAATACAATTCCAGAGTTCTGTATTTCCTTCTAAACGTAGCTTTCGTGGGACATGTATTTTGTTTTCACATTTGTAGATTATATAATCTCAGCAGAGGAATTTTTAAAACCAGATATTGTATTTGCCCAGATCTTGTGTCCATCACTTACAAAGATAATATTACCCTTTGCAATCGGGTGAAACTGACTGCAGAGGTAGGGATGTAACCTGGCTGGCAGTGCCTGGAGCAAAGCATTTCCCTGGGAACACTGGCTTTGGTCAACATTGGTTTTTTTTGAAAGAGCAGGTGTGGAATATATGCTTTCAGCAGGAAGGGAGAGTATTTGTTCTTCAGCTTTCCAGGTAGATGTGTTCCTTTGTGCATGATGTTTTTACTCACATGGTCTTTTCAGAAATAGAATTCACTCCCTTCTTCTTGATCTAGATTATTGCCTTTCAGTATTTGATGAAATGAGCCTGAGGCCCCAGGAAGATGGGAGGAGAGGAAAGACTGGAAGCAATGGAATGAGTGATTGGTAAATGGTCTTGGATTTATTGGGCTCCAGTGTTGTCTCATCTTTTTGTTAACTACTTGTGAGTATCCAGCGGATCTGGCTAGGCTGGGAGAAAACCCACCATGACCCTCTGCAGGCAAACACTGACATCTGTCTGGAAAGAAAAGTGCTTGTGCATAAATATTAATGCCAAAAGGACACCAAACCTGTGGTTCTTAGTCTCTCTGAAGCCTTCCTCTGCTGCTATTAGAACAAGGCTGAGTGTTTACCTTGCACAGCATCTCTGCTGATCCATCCACATCTCTACTCACACCTTTCCAAAACAGACACACTTCATGGAAGGCTACGTTTGACCCACAACTGTCATTTGCATTAACATTAGTAGAAAAAACCTGGATTGATACACAGGAAAACACATGCTTTTAACTTCAGCAGTATCTTCTTGCTTTTTGCAGAAATCACCATAAGTTGGTTTTTGTTCAGTTTTTTGGGATTGTTTTTTTGCTCAATAAAAGAGAGGAGAGAATCTGACCTGCTCCAAATTGAGTGGTGTTAGAAACTGTAATTTATTTTACTATGGTTGAAGAAATTAAATAACTAATTTTCCATTGCTCCTTTATAGAAACTATAGTTCTTTAAAGCCTGTCCCTAAGAAATGCTAAACTTATATATTCAATAGGAGTGGGCAGGTTGCTTTTCCTTAAGTGTATTCCTACCATGCTCTCCAATGCAAAACATAGCAGATCGTGGAAGCAACTGGATTCCTGCTGTTGTCTGTGGCCTTATGTGTCTGATCTGTTCATTTCCTGGAGTCATTCATGCTTTTCTTCTCTTTTTAATGAACAGCAGAGTATAATATGTAGCCCTTTTCCCATCTCTTTGCCTGAAAGCTCCTTAATTTCAAAGATATATAATTCTGAGGGAAGGAGGTCATATTTTCTATTCCAAGGGAGGTTCCCCCCTTCCTTGACAGACAGGTTTCTTTCAAACCAAGACAGCTCTGTTCAAGAATGAACTGCAAAAGTGACCCTTTGGTGCCTATACCATTGTTCATCCAGCAAAGTTTTGGAATTTCCTAATCATAGTTGTTACCAGTATGTTTTTTTCCCACTTCTCTACTATTTTATTGATGGCATCTATATTCTGCAAAGCCTTTTCAACACCATTTACTGCTGTATGAGAAATTAAAAAAGTCCACGAGCCTGTACTGAGACAGAGGGCTTAAGCCACATAGAGAGACTTGCTTGGAGACCAAACATATAAGTGCAGGAGGGAATAATAAGTCTTACATTTGGGCACTGGTTATGGATTTGAAATTTGCAGGGACAGGGAGGGAAGAAACCAAAATGCAGGGCTGGCACTTTGACATTGCAATTAGGTCTGGCTTATTCTCTTACACAAAAGTTTACAATTTTACAATTTTCAAGGTCCTTGTCATAAGCATAGAAAATAGTATAATGCATTATTGAATCAGTTTTAGTGGAAACTTCTCATCATGAAAATGTAATTAAGCTATTATTTTTGTGGCAGCTTAGTGCTCTAATGGTGGCATACTCCATTGATGAGTAGAATCTCAAGATTCAGAACGTGCTTCCTGCTCCCATTCTTGGAGAAGAGAACACAACTTCATGTACAGGCATGCTCTAAGGAAAGGATTAACTCATCAGCATGTATCATCACTGCAGATACAGAGCAGGACAATGTGGAATGGAGAAAGCCACTTAATGTACCCTTCTTGTCCTCCTTGTTGAAGAGCAGGCAAAAGGATATTGGAGTGACAAGTGAAAATGAAGCAGCCTATTTTGTTCTGACCTGATTTGTCAAGGGCATGGGGATTGCATTGTTCTATTGTCATTTGGAGAGGAACACTCTCTGTGCTTCCTTTGAGCTTTCCAGAGTGAGTCATGAAGCAGAAGTACCCAGGTGGCTTTGAGTACATACCTGTCTCTGCCTCTAGCACTCTTCAGCACACTTGCACAATAATTCCAAGCTTACAGATAGTAAAAGGATTTTCCTTCTTGAGAGGTTTCTGAAAGGAATTAATCACAAATTTCTTATCAAAATGTCTGTGTTGTAAAATGATAAGGCAGTCAAATCTAACCCTTTTTTCAGGAGAAGGATTGTTCTGAGTCTATGCTATCACATTTTTTCTTTTACAATGATTTTTATGGGAAAGGTTTTGACATAGAAACTCTGCTTTGAACAATTCTTTTATAATTTGTAGTACTTGAAACACATAACTGGGAGCTTAAAATGAAAAAAAAAAAGACAATAAATAGTCACAATGAAACAATGAAGTTGATATTTTTGTTCTAATTTACATGGGGAAAATATTTTTGAAATATCACATTCATATAGGCTTGGAAGAGTGTTTCGCATTATATTCTAAAATAATAAAGGCATGGGGAAATGCCTAGTTGAAAATAAATGTACAGAATAAAATTTCTGCACTTTGTAGAAAGACTTTAATTCCTGATATCCTTATATTAGCATTTGATGTTACATTTTACCTTTCTCAGGACTATTAGAGTCCCCACTTGTGTTTGTCCTCGCTATGTTTCTCTTCTTATATGAAATTTAAAGGTGAATTCTGCACACCTCAACCAAAATACCATAGGAATTCCAATTTGGTAAAGATTGCAGGGTCAATACTAAGGATTGCTTGCTGCTACTCTGCAGTAAATCTGGTTTTCTCATCTAATTGGAGATGCAGCTTTTGCACAGAGTGGTAGATCAGCAGAGCAGGAAACAGCACCTTGATTATTCGTGATACCATAAGGGCAAACTGGGTTAATAAGCAAGTCATCTGTAAATTGGAAAAGCACAGTACAAGAAAACTTGAAATTACTACAGAAAATGATTGGCTTTTTCTTTGAAGCTCTTATCATTGTTTCCACACAGCAGACTGGTAGAGAACAAGGCTGAGAATCAGAGCTGTGTAAACTGGTGCTATCCAGTGAAGTCTGGTGGAGTTGTACTTGCTTTCAAAGAGGGACTTGCACAAAAGTGACCATACCATGGAAGTGACAGTGATATTATCCTGGCTGCCTGAGTTTGTTCCTCTTGCTACTGGAGCAGATAAAAGCAGATGTAATATACAGACTATGGGAGGCAGCCTGCATTCTGTTTTTTCAACATTTTATCAATGCAATTCTCTCCAGACAGATTCCATATGAAGGAGAAACCAAAAAAACAAACCAACCAAAAATCAACTAACAAACAAAAACAAACCAACCAAAACCAAACTAACAAAACCCCCTTGTAATAATTTCTTATAACTTACAGCAAAGACACTTGGCTAGTTCTTTTTTTCTCTTTTGAGTGATAAAAAGAAAAAAACCAACACTCTAGCTTTCCAATAGTGGCCTAAACAATTTCTCCTCAGTATCGAGCCATTTATGTGCACAGGATTTGAGTTTCTGGCAAGCCCACACTGCTAGCAATATATCTTCCTCATAAAGAATCTTTGCTTCTGGATTTGTCAACAACAGTGTAATAGGAACATTCTTCTTGCCTACCAGATGAAGTTTTCTGTGATCAGCTAGTCAATGCATGTATTTTAATTTGTCGTGGATATTTTTGTGTATCCAAGGAAATGTTTAGGCTGAAAGTTGAGAAGAAACAGATTTAAAAGGCTGTAAATCTGTGTCAAAGAATCTAAATACAGAGATGACAAGTGTGCCAAAATCTGATTTCGAATTCTGACTGAGTCAAGTCTTACAAGATTATATTATGGATCTTTCTCCTACCATTAGTCAAAAGCTGAAACAAAGCCATAATGTCTTACAAAGTCTATACATATTTAGACTGGATTATCTAAGCAATTGGAGCACTTAGCAGTTGCATGAAAAAGTCTTGTGAAGCAATTTAAAAAAAAATCAGTGATTGGCATCAAACTGACATTCAACATCTATGTTTTAGGAAAATAATCTCTTTATGCTATTTGGGATGATAGGTTTGCTATTCTCTTTCTACATACACCTTTTTACATCTATGAGAGTAGCAAACACGATGTGTACACATTGCTGATGGAATCATGGTCACCTTGGCAGTCAGAAGTGGTCATGAGGATGCTGGAAGTCACTATGCTAATAGACACTGTGACATGGGGGCAATCTCTATGTTACTCTTTTGGTCACAGCAGATTTCCATTGACCCATGCTTTGGCAAAGAGCCCCTTCCTCTCACCAAGTGGCTCTTGAGATTTTTCTGCTTTTTCTACCCCTTGAGTTTTACAGCTCAAAAACCTGATGGGAAACACCTCTGGGGACTGAGTGTCTCTGCCAACCTTTCTTTTTCTAACTGCTGAGAAGATTGGTGGCACAGCAGCATGCTCTAACTCTTCTCAATGCTCTCTATATGGCTACTGCACAGCTCATTGCTGCTTTCTCCCTGGGCAGTTGCCTCTAGAGTGGCTTATACATCAGCAAACTCTGAAGTACAAGGCACTATCACTTGTTGCTACAACAGTCGTTGCCACAACAGAAAACAAGGTACATAAAAATGTCAGTCACAAAATACCAATCCACAAATAAACCTTATTTTGGACCAGCAAAAGCACTGAAGGTGAGATAATGTCATGGTGTTTGAAATGGCTGTGGCTCAGCTCTTAATCCTAACTGCAGAATTGGGTCAAGGTAGCTGAGGCTATTTTGTGGACAGGCCTTCCTTGTTGCTTGGAATCTCAATTAATTTACACTCAGCTGTATTCCAGCAAGTAGTGTCTGTAAGACTTTGTCTATATCCTGTTTCCATGGCTTGTGGTTTCCAAAAAAATCAATCAAAAATACTTTTAAATAGTGTGTTCTTTTGTATATATATATTTTTTTTCCTAAAGGTCATTCTTTCATTTGTTTTTTTGTCTAAGTTTGATAGGGACTTGAAGCTATATGAGGATGCTGCCTTGGAAATACAGAATCAGGGGAGGCACAGTTCTTTTCAGACACAGGACAACAACTACAGTGAAACATGCATTACCTGCCTTGAGCAGAGGCACCACAGTGCAGTTCACAGAGCTCCTCAACCCTGGGCCCCAACAGCAGCTGCTCCCATGCAGCCATGAGCATGGACAAGCACACACTCAGGTTGAGCTTACTAAGAACTTGCCGAATAGCTGAGCTGTGTTTTAAAATTCCTTGGCATATACAGGGTCTGAGATCTCTGGGAAAAGATTTGAACAATGAAGTTGCTTATGATAGCATAGAAAGATTCAAGAACCAGAAAGAGCCTTTCTGTCTTCCCTCTGAGCTTAAAAGAAAAAAAAATCCTGCAGTTATATTATTGGAAACAAAATCTTATTGTAGCCACATCATTTAAAAGGAGTATCTGGCACTTTTAGACAGACTTTTAGGGCTCTTAAACATCATCAAAAAACACTGTTTCCCTAGAGAGAAGCCCAGCTTGCACCTCATTCCACTGATTTGTTGAAGTGGTGCTGACAATGAAGTGTGGCACACAAGGAGATCCAGTCTCAAGCTAGGGGGGTAGAGAGCAATGGAGGCCTTCTTTCATTTTAAGTTTTATGCTTAATCTTTCTTAATGTGCTATCACAAGGTTTGCAAGATCTTGCCCTTGTTTCGTTTTCTTTAACCAAAATAATTATCAATCCCTAGCGTGAGTGCAATGATATCATTTGTGTTAAAACCAGAGAGTGGAAACAGAGTGCTGTTTTATACAAAGTTGGATGATTTTGTCTTTTTGTTTCTCTCTTCTTAAAAAAGAAGAAGAAGCTCCTAAGTCTACCCTTTGGAGAAAGAGGCTGCAATAGGAACCAATTCCCTTCCCATATATTAGTAGCCCAGTGGGAAGGGCCAGGTTCAAACACTTCTAAATCTGCCCTTCTGCACCAAAGAGGCTGCTCTTTCTGGGCTGTGCTTGTCTGTCTGTCTGTCTGTCCATGCAGTGTGTGGCTGGTGTAGAAGGACCCCAGAGGGGATGCTGGATCTGCCTGGTCCTGCCAAGCAATTGCACTGTGAGCAGAGGAACATCTTCCAGCTAATATTTTGTTGAAGATGACAGTTTTTCCACAGAAAGCTTTGTTTTCAACAAATCAGCACTTTCCAACAGAGAAGTCTTTTGCCAAAGAAATTCCCCAATTATTTAGTTGTGGTTGTGGTGGCTCCTCAGTAGGGGGAGTTCTGGTATGCTTAGTTAGAGGTTCATGTCCAAGAATTTGGAGAACAAGATAAAGTGCTTCCATGACTGGGGTTTGTTATGAGGAAGGGGTAAAAATCTCTTGTAAAAACCTCTTGGACTTCAGCTCTTCCTTAGGCTTCATCATCTCCTGCTCTTTTTTCTCATTGCAAACTCCTGAGTTAAACAAATACTGTTGTATTTATTCCATTATCATTCCCCCCGGGACATATTACTCCAGTAGATACCTTTCTGTTATTTAGCCTAGGCAGTGAAACATTTTTGTGACCATATTGCCTTCCCTTCAATTAATCTATTTGTTCTGCAAATATGGAAACAAATTTTGTGTTATTTCTGCCTCAGAAGTTTATCCCATTTCTAGCTCTGCCCAAGAAGCACATGGTAAAATCACTGCCTACCCACTCCACTTAAAGAGTAAGAAATTAATGTGAGTTTTATGGGAAGAGAGGTAAAGAAGACTCTAGTTAATGCAAAGAACTGAGAAGGCTTAGTCATCAGGTAACAAGCAGATTAGGAAACAGGTAGCTGTCTGGAGACTCTTTTCTTAGTGTAACTTTTTTCTTCCTTTTCTGCTTTCTGCAAGTTATGAACAGCAATGCAAAAAAAAAAAATTAAGAACAATTTCTTGCAGAGGTTTTTCTCTAGAACTCTTGTCTTCCCCTAGTGAAAACTGGCCACTAGAAAAAAATTCATTTGCCGATGCAGTAAATGGCTTTCACTGTCCATCCCCCTGATTGCCAGACCCTCCTGTTCCCTTTCAGCCAGAGCTGTCCTCCTGTTTATTTGCCAGGCCTCATGTATAGCAAGAAGCATGGGTTTTCTTCACACAGGATTTATTGCATCTCACTTCTCCCCACCCATCCCCCTCTGCACTTTCCCCCCTCCCTCCTTGTTAGACATGATTACATGTTGTTTGGCCTCATTCCATTTAGGTTACTTTGCTGTATCGTCCTGTATTTGAGTGTAGCATTACAGCTCCAAAGATCTCCTAGTTTGAACCAAATGACAGAGTAGGCAGAGTTCATTAAAATAAGTAACAGCATAACGTGAAACACAGCCTTGAAGTAATCAAAACTGAGATTTGAAAAGTGGCTCTGAGTGTAAAGAAGTGTGTTACATGCTGGCTGATACAGGCAGCAGTGGGACCTTGAAACCAGCCAGCTTTATAAGCACGAGTCAAACCTCTCAACTCCCAAGACAAATATATGGGTAGCTATAGCAGAGGGAGAGAAAACAGTTGTAAAGGGGATATGTGTGACCATATTATACAAGAGTGTGCCTGAATTTCTCCTTTGATCTCTAAAGCTGGGATTCTTCATGTTGTTGCTGCTGTTTTTTATTGTGGCCAGTGGCAGAAGAAAGCCAAGATTTAACCTAGCAGTGAACTGTTTCTTGTAAAGCAAACTTTCTACACAGATCAATGTAGTTGGCTCTGCCTCCTTCGACTTGCTTCCCTGTGTCTCACTGTCCCATTTCTTTGGACTGTTTTCAGTGCTTGTAATGCTCCATTTTAAAACATTTCAGTGATTTTTCCTCTGCTGTCTAACAGACTTTGTTCTTCAATTCAGCTTTAGCTCTTCAGGGCACTCAGATTATTACTACTAAAATTTTGCTCTTCAAATAAAGACTGAGTGGTTTAGAAGAATGTGAGCTTTTCTCCATGTTAGACTCTAGACTGGGTGCAGCAGGAGGCGCTACAAAAATGTTCTATTTTTACATTCTGCCATGACTTACTGTGTGAAACAGGATTCAAGGCAAGATGGTCCAGTTCTACAGCTCATGATGTTCATTGCTGAATGTTTCAGCAACTCCTCCCTTGCAGTGTCTATGAACCTACAAATACAGTGTATTATCCAAGTATAAAGTATTCCTATGTCACCATGGTGGAACACACAATCTGATGATGTGAAAACACATTTCTAGTTCTCTGCAGAGGTATCCTGTTGATAGATACATGTCTAGGATTCTTGCATTTGCAAATTGGAACCTGAAATTATCGTACATGGTTCCCAAGCGTTGCAGAAGCAGGTCTTGTGTAAGTAAATATGTGTACATTTCCTAATTGTTTAGTTGCTTTAATGTCTCTTTAGTATAACCTTCATTTTGGTCTTAGTCTGTGTCTACTATTAAACTTCATCAAGTGCATGAGAACAGTTGTGCACGCTGCTGTAGACTGTTTTCAAGGGATAACAATGGTTTGAAAACTTAATGAAAACTGGTATGAGAGGCAAGAGGAGGAGAGTATTTTCAAGTATTTGCTGGAATTTGCTGTCTGGAATCAAAAGGGTTGAGATATTTAAAGGAAGACCCCATGTTAGAAACTATGAGAACAACTGGGCTTTATCTTCTAAATCACTACAGAAATGCTCGTTTGTATCAAAGCAATCATCTTTAAAAGACCCTGCTGGAGAAGACAAACAGGAGTGAATGGATGTTGATAAAGTGCTGGAGGAAATGGAGGTGGTTAGACAGACTAGATTGCTTCTCTGTTAGAACTTCTGCCAAGAGAGACCTGGACATGCTGGCTCAGCCTTACTGTCTTTTACAGACAAATGACCAACAGGCTTTACTTTGTCCAAGCAAAGCCACCTTGTCCAACTGATTCCTGCCTGCTTGCCTCAGCTTCTCTTAAAGAGGGCAGGCTGTAGAGTGGATTTAAAATATTCAGTTTCCTCTTCTGTTAAACTTCTACCACAGGAGCTCCCTGTCTGTCCTGTGGCCAGACAAAAGCTTTGACTAGCACAGCAAATGTGTAGGAATTAATCTCTTAGGGCAGGCTGCAACTTCTAAAACCAGCTTCAACAGCAGTAAATGCACTGCCACAGCCAAAAGCTCCCTAGCGAGGAAAGAGCATGGTGTTCCAGGCCCACAAAGTCAAAAGCCCACAGGATTTATCCAGAGGTTATATCGACTGACAGGTTCTGAGGGTCTTCAAATGGCAATGGCAAGACCCTGTGAGCTCAACTTAGCTACACCAGCTGTAAAGGAAGCATGGTCTGGTCAGAAGTGTACTGCCTTCTGTGCACATAGAGTTACTCTATAAATATATGGGCAAATCAGGCCTTCTCACCATTGAGATAGGGGATGTAGTTTACTGGGAATGCAAGAGGCAAGGGGATTTTTCCATATACAGATTTTTCCATATGGTATCTCATGCGGAACTAAATCTTGTGAATCCCGTGATCCACCAGAGCATAAAGGATTCTGTCCTGTACAATCAGACCTTTCCAGTGTATATAAACCTTTTTCTGGAAAATACTAATGGTTTAGAGATTGGACTGGTCTTTAGAAGTCCCCAGGCCACTGTGTAGCCTAACCTGGTCACACAGCAGACAGTGAGATATGCACTATGTTCCTCAGTGGGAGGTACAACAAAGGACATTGAACAAGATACTGATCTATGCTTTCTCATGAAATCTTGTCCCCACCAGCAGATGCCTTCTTGCAGAAAATGCACTGTCCACTGCCTTCTGAACTCTGGCCTCTCTTACAGCACTGGGTTTCTATAGAGCAGTGACAGTGTTTATTTGATTTGGTGCAAAATGGTGCAGTTAAGAGGGGAGCTGTGGATAAGTTTGAAATCCTTAATTTGTGGATCATTAACTCTGCACTGTAACCCTTGGGAGACAAGGTCACCTGCTTCATGGGCTGGGAAGGTGCTTTTGCAAATAAGGGTGTTTGTTCAACACTGCTGATCCCTGCTGATCTGTTATAAAAGCCATGTTAGTTATTGTATTCATATGTTATGTACAGTCATGTGATGCTTGAGGCCTGAAATACATTCAGCCAGTCAGAAGAGATAAGGCAGGCTGCAATCTGGCTTTCTTCCCTGAGGTGTGCAGAATGTATTTGCAGATGTGTTGATCTTCAGGAGGCTGGCAGTATGGGGCTGGAAGCGGGGGAGGCAGTATTTTCTTCAACTGCTTATTTCAGTATCAAAACTAAATGAGAAGATAAGGTCATCTTTAACACCTCCTAGTAGCTGTGAAGATGTCTTTCCCACATCCTGAGCCATGCTTTCTCAGTTTTGTATCAACAATGATTGTCAGCGTTCATAAAGTGGACATGACCTTAGTAATTTCATCTAGAATTGTGCAGAGATAATGAGCTGCACTGGGTCTGTTTCAATAATGCTTATTGCAGCAAACAGGTCTAAGTCACCTGCTCAACAAACCAGCAGGATCAGCATCTTGCCTAGGAAATCACCAGCTTCTGTCTTGTGTGATGTTTTAGTTCAGCAACACATGCACTAATTTTCCTCCTTCTGTTACTAATCATTTTACCTTCTAGACTTTGAATGTTTCCAGCAAAGTCAAGGTTCAACTTCACAACACACCTAGGTGTTAAATGAAAATGAGGTCTTCATAGGAGTGGCTGTACCCAAGTAATCTCCAAGGATGGGGACAAGCCTTGCCAGACATTAGTTAAGAGAAGGAGGAATTGAATAAAAATACCAAGACCAAATATTTATGCTTGGCTTCTCACAGGATAAAGGTGAGTAAATATTGCTTACCTTAGAGGGGGGCAGTACAAACCTGGCATTTTATGGTATGTGAGTTTTGGGAAGGTACTTTGCAGTTGGTGAGTCCTTAATCTGGGAGTCGCCATGTCCAGCTACACATAACAGGTACATGCAATTTCTTCCTTTCTATCCAGAGGCTATGTGACACTGATTACAAGTGCCAAAGCTTCCTTTCCCCAGGCCAGTACTGGGAGTCCCATTGTTTCCTATTCTTCCAGGACAGCAGCTGAGAGGTATCACCAAAGTACAGAACATAGGTGGGGGAGTTGTGACATTCTGTCCTCCCTGACTAGCTGTCGAGTTGAACAATCTCCATTTGCAAGGTGATGTGGGAATGTTTAATGGAGCTCTCTGCTGCTGTACAGGTTAGGAGAAATGTGGCTTTGTGCACAGCAGGAGCTACCTTTGCACATTCTTTGACTGCTGTGGCCCCCTGAGCTCTCCTGCAGGACTTGGCCTCTCCAAGGAGCTGATGCACAGCACAGACTCATCCACACCCCTGCTACCCTGAGAGCATGAAGTGTCTGACCTGCTCAGCCCACTTTGTACCTCAACAGTAAATTAGTCTTCATTATCTTATTTGATAGATGAATAAAATGCTTTGAAACATTGGGATATGAACTGCAATCAAGTTTTGAAAGGTCTCTTGTTGCTAGAAGGAAATTAGTCCGAAATAAATCGCTCTTTTCAATTAAATAAATGAGTAATTTTCCACAAGCAAGCTCAGAAACTACCATTTGGGAAGCTTCCCCCTCTTCTAAAAATTTTTATTTTCGTTTTAATATATTACACATGATTGTTCCTAAAGGACTGATTTTTTTGCCTTAAGAGATTAACTGTCACTGAAGTAAAAGCAACTTGTAAACCCATCCTGTCTGTCTGCCTCAGAAAACCTTGTAGTGGCCTTGTGATCAAGCAGTGGCCTATGAATTGTACTTCCAAAATCATAATAACTGATGGTGTGACCTGGGATCGTTGCCTGCCTTTCTCTGCCTTTGTTTACCTGTTTGTCTAAAGAAGCATTACATCCCTGGGTCAAAAAGGCCTGTTTAATCTAAGCAAAGAGTTCCCAGATAATTATAGTTACTTAGTAACTTCCATCTCAGAGCAAACTGGTTCAGGCCGCTAAGAAATGTGGCTCCCTTTTGGTCAAAATCAGCAACTGACCTGACGGCACCTCCAGTTCCCAAACCTTTAGACAGAGTCTGCACTCAACAGTACAGCTCAGGAGCTGGAACAAATCGCTGTATCCCTTCTGTACTGGGTCTGAAAGGGACCCCAGAGATGCACACTGACCCTGGTTTCACACCAGAGCTACAGATGTGCTAAGAACTTAATATGTTCTGTCTGCTGAAGAAAAGCAAATGCTAGTACAAACAACTGTGATGCTGGATTCATCTTGCCTTGGGCATATCTATCCAGGGTATTGCCATTACCTCACTCACATTAGGCTTTTATTTTCCACTATTTTAGGTCTTAGCAGCTGTTACAAGCTCTAGTCAGAGGTCAAGATGCTGTTGATCTTCAGATCTTTTTGAAAGAAGAACATAATTCTACCAACAATGTTAGATTTGCAGCAGTGCAATGTCATACAAATCATGAAAGATAATTTAATCTAAATTGTATTAATTTTTTAAAATTAGGTTTAATTGTGAAAAAGTTAGATACTGCATGTTAAATTCCATCTGGAAAAGGCTACCATATCTTCATCTTTGAGAACTAAATAAGATAATTTGGGGCTTTTTCATCATATCAGAAAATACTCCAAATGATTTAACAACAAATTTCCACCATCTAAATAAAATAATGCTGAAATATCTGCTGTAGTTTGTAGCAACTGCATAAAACATGATGATTCACGTGATTAGAAATTCTCCTTTATTTTTCCTCTGCGTGCAGTGCTGATCTTCATGAACTGTTTGTCACAGTGTGTAATTACATTCCTTTCACCTAAACCATTTCTACGTATTTTCAATTTCTATTTGCCAAAGCTGATTGTTGTGGAGTGTTTCAGTGTGGTTTCGATGCAAATTGCATGCAGATACTTGGGTGGTGAACTTCATGTACTTTATGAGAAATTTTGCTCTCAGACAAAATTCAGACTCAGAAGAGCAGAGTCTCCCAGAGAACTGTTGGTGAACCGTACCTTGGTTGCTGCTGAGAGAAACATTCAAGGCAAAAATGCAGAGCGTCTCCTGGAACTCAAGTTTTTCATAAAATAACCCATTCCTTCTGAGGACCTCACTTCCAGATAAACCATGCTCCAGGGTAAGCTCTTGCACTGCTCATCTGTTAGAAGGTCCTTGTGATCATGAGCAGAAAACAAGATATCTGAGAAGTCCTTGTTGGTCCAAGCACAGTCTCTATTTTTTTACTGGAGAAACCCCACCACCTCTGGCCTCAAGGCTTCAACCCCCAAAATTCTGCTTGGTGTTACAGGTGGATCTGACCCAGAGCACTTAGAGATCTCATCTACTTATGGCAGCTCATAAGTGCTCTGCTGGCCATCCAGGCAGCAGATGACTCAAAGAACCTGGTGAGATTTGTTTTGCTGTTATCTCCTCTGCCTGTGTTCTTGTCTGAGCTCCTCATTCCTGTGTTCTGTCTGCCCAGCATGTGCTGTGGTTTCTGACACTGCAAGCTGTGTAGGCAGGGAATGAGTTCTGGTTTTAGTAAAAATGGACAGTTACATCATCTTGCACAACAGGTCCTTGCTCTGGTGCTGGGCTGGGCCAACTAAGTCCTCCCAAGCTGCAAAAATAATGAAAATTTGAAATTGCAGTAGTCAAAAAACATTATAGTATGTTATGTATACTAACAACACATTCTAGGCTGCTCCCTGCAAAGAATCTCCCAGATGTACCTGGCAACAAGGGAGAGAGAGATTTGAATACTAATGTCAGCTGGAGGAGGGGGCTCTTATTTCTATTTTGGCTAATTGCCAGGTTGCCTGCTCTTGAAAAATATGCCTGTGCTGAGCTAGACATATTTTTCATGCGCAGAAAATTTTATTGAGTGTTGGTAGGGCTTTATATTTTCCTAGTGCTTCCTACAGTCAACTGTGTGAAAGTTCACAGTAGCCATGAGGTCAGTGTTTCTAGCTCAAATGCCTTTAGGCCTTCTTCGGAAGACTTGGAAAACTGTAACAGCTGAACAGGCCCAGAAACGACACTGCAATTTTGGAGAGCACCAGATGTAAACTCACAAAATGAAGAAGTATTTTTGTGTGTTTTGTGGGCTGCAGGGGGATATATTTCGTTTTCACTTGTTTGCTTGATTCTTCTATTTTTTTAGTAAATACAGATGACTAACTCAGAGCCTCCTTTTCTCCTTCCCTGCAGGCAGAACAAAGTCTCTGATGAGTTGCTTGTTCAAAAGGTTCCCACTGATTTTACCTTTGGGTCTGTTCTAACTTTCTCATTGTTTCATGTAAGCACTCTCTGTGGCAATTAGTCTGTAATAGCATAATCCCTGGTGGCTTTCCTGGAGTGTCTGGACTCTCTGGGTTGAGAAAGCTCTGCTGGGGGGCAACATTTTTTTCTAAATGGGAAGGGGAAGAGTTGATGTGGTGAATGGTGTCCTGATAATGATGGAAACATTCTTAATAGAGGAAAGTTTTGCAGCATTTCCTAGAAATGATTTAGGCTACATTTGTCTGATTTCCTCTGGAAGATCCCATCAACCAAGATAGTGTGTGCACATTTTGTCCCTGGCTGCTTGCTTCTGGACTCTGGTCTGCATTGCCCCAGAGGAACACAGGTATCTGTGATTTGTAGATGCAGGTGCAGGCATTTTTTGTAGCTGGGCACAGACACATTCAGAGCTTTGAAGTCCAAGACCTTCAACTGGCAGTGGAAGCAGATTAAAACTCCTCTTCAGCTTCCTAAAATGCAATGCCTAGAGTCATCTGAACTGAGGCCATGAAGGAAAACTAGTTTTTAAAGAGCTTTTTAAAAATAAAGTAGAAATTTGATACTTTATGTTGGTTACATTTCCTCTAAATGATTTTGACAAACTATCAATATGAATGCCTCTAATTTCAAGTTCTTCCTTTTTAGATATAACAAAATTAAGACAGCCTTTCAGGAGTATGGCCACAGACAGAGTAAGAACAGACATGTCTAGGGGAAAAATACAGCCATCCCATGGGAATTAACAGAACAGAACAGAAAGAACTTGGAAATCCTAGTGTTGGAAGCTTGTCTCCAGACAAGAGATTTCTGCAACAAGACAGACCCTAAAGAACTTCATTTGTAAGTTAAGCAGAAGCTCTTCTTGCTCTATAGGGGAGAGGAGTCACTTGGAGTGGGGTTTGGCTGGCTGAGCTCTCATCTTGGGCGCCTGGACACATCCTATGACTCAGTTTCCCTGTGTAGAACAAAAAGGTTTCTCTTGATGGTCTTTCTAAAGCTTATTTAAAACCTTTTGGTGAAAAGGGCCATAGTGACTAGGCGCTGGTGGTGTGTTCATGGCAGAATCAGTGTGATCTGAAGTCAGAGGGACCCTTGTACAGAACCTGAATCAGTTTTATTGCCTAAGCCTTGTTTTGTGAATTGCCCCAGACTGAATTTTACTGCTGTGCTGCCAGCATGGTGTCAGTGCAGTGCAGAGAGGTCTGTGCTCACAGCCAGCGTGGTTGGTGTCGAGGGGCACTGCCAGAGCGGTCCCATTGCTGGTGTGCTGGTTTGGGGGGATCCCTTCCCACCTCTGCTCAGCCTCCTTGTGCTGAGAGTGGGGCAAGAATGGGGACAAACAGGCCGTTCACCCTTCCAGCCATTCACCCTCCCAGCATTACCACACACAGGGCCAGTTTTGTCTTCTTGACAGCTGCGATTTTACCTCTGTAACACTCACATGCAAAGTCTACCGCTTTTTCCACATTATTATTGCTGACAGAGAAATGGACAAGGATTTCCCATCTGCCACACGAAGGAATGAGCAAGGTAAGATTTGAGTATTTCCCTGCCGTTAATGAAAACTTCCAAAGTTCTCCTTCCTGCTAGTTTTTAGGTTTTGAAAGATTTCCCAGCAAGCCGATAGACGCAAAAAAAATGAAACAAACCAAAACAACACCCTAACCGGCTGGGCGCTGATTCCCGTTTTAATGGCCTTTTTGGTGTTTTTACTATTTTTTAAGCGAGGGGTCTGAGCCGCCGCTAAGGGGCCGGGCGGGCTGTGATTGCGGGCGGACTAAGGGAGCCAGGCGGGCTGTGAGGAGGCGGGACGGGCTATGAGGGCTGTGAGGGGGCGGGACGGGGTCTGAGGGGGCCGGGCGGGCTCTGAGGGCTGTGAGGGGGCGGGACGGGCTCTGAGGGGGCCGGGCGGGCTCTGAGGGCTGTGAAGGGCCGGGCTGGCT
>JAOTQP010000828.1:2948383-2986164 GCA_026413545.1 Cichladusa arquata
GGGTGGTGCTGTGCAGGGCCAGAAGTTGGACTCAATGACCCTCGTGGGTCCCTCCAGCTCAGCATGTTCTGTGATTCCTTTTAGTGCATAGGAGTTAAATCTGAATGGAGGACGGTTTGGGATAATGCAGACAATTGAACCACCAGTGTATGCAATAGATAGTAGGAAGGTGAGCCTACCCTTGTCTTTTGAGATTATATAAAACTATATGGAGAGTCCAGGAGAATGAAGGGGGCTCAGGGTTCTTCCAAGCACTGTCTCTGTGTAATGTAGTTAGCCTGATTTCTGGATAATGCTTTAGTAGGCCCCTGAACATCTGGAGTCAATGCTAACAAGTAATCTTTCCTGTCTATTTCAGTACCTAATATAAAGATTTGGTGGTAAGCAGTGAAGTTGCTGAGGGAGAAAGATATTATTTAAGTTGTAAAGCTATTAAATTATAACTAGAATAAAGTTGAGCAGTTTGTTTGCTCATAGGGCTGGGTGGTTAAAGTAATCATAGGTTATGTGTCTAGCATCACAGATTCTAAGATATCTGAGGATTTTTTATACTCTTTGGTTTAAGATGGTCATCATTTCTGAATGCTGAAAAGAAGGAAAAAGTTCTGCATGTGTGAATGATGAGACCTTGGTCACCTGAAATGTTGAAGGCAGCCATTCAAAAACGTCTGTCACTCTGCGTTCTTTTTCAAGATGCTCCAGTTTTTGTATTGGTGACTTGACACAGAATTACAGACACTGCAGGCTTACAGGTTTGTCACTACATACAGACAGTTGTCCATGTGAATTGGGTGCTTCCCAGAGAAGCTAGATGGGATGGTGTAGCCGTGCTGGGCTCTGCTTCAGGTTTGATTCTGCTTGTCATGCAGCTACTACAGTGGGATGCTTGGAGGCAGAAGGTGTTTAGTGTGGAGAAGTCCTTCAAAATATTCATTCCAATAAAAATGTAGCAAGAAGTGAATGGTGATAAAATATACAGAATAAGTTGGATTTTGTTTAAGTTTTGAGCAAAAAATAAAACTAGTTGTGTTGTCTTTAAGTTTGTGGTGGTATTTGTGGTAATCTCTCCGTTTTGCTTAGTAATAATTGACTTATGAACAGTGTGCTGTTGCTATTAATATAAGTGTTTCTCATTCCCCGATCACTTGTTTACTGCATACGTGTCCTGAAATTGGAGATACTGTAATAAAAGGTCTATTTTGGACTTCCGAATAGAATAGGACAAACAAGTGCTTAAAATGTATCCATGCATCATTTGAGGACATTGAGATCAGCAGTCTGTTTCCTTTGGTATGAACTCAGACAAACACATGTTGTTTATACCCTTATATGAGAAACAGATCGGCCTGCAACACTGGATGATTATCTGGCAAAGGCAAGTTTCTCCTATAGTTATAACCTTTTTTTTTTTTTTTTTTGGTCTCTCATGGCTGCTGCCATCCCATGCATCCTAGGAAGACCACTGAGTAAAGGCTTTTGCCAGTTAGAGGATCGTATCTACTCATCTAAAACACATTGCTTGTGTTTCCTTTTGTTGTGGCAAAGACTCCCAAATGCCTTGAGTATTTTATTTTGTTTTCTGGGTGTGTATATGTGTGTGATATCTGAGGTTTGGGGACTTCTTTTTCAGTCTGATTTGGTGACCATCTGTTACAGAAGGACTGAGTGCTGATGTCCAGACACCACAGGAGGCTGGAGTGATGGGAAGCCTCATGGCTAAAGCTGCCTCCCTGCCCTTCCCCAGAGCACTCTGCTGCCTGTTTGTGTCACCATGGGCATTTATGGTGCAGAACATGCTGGTGGTTGTTCAGGATGAGTAGAGCTAGTGAGAATCAGCTGAGTAGGTGGAGAGAACAGAATTTATTTGTTTGGGCTAAGGAAGTATATAAGCTCTTTAATTGTGGATGTCATCAGTTTGTGTTCAAGGCTGCTGGGTGTTTCAGCTGCTGCTGGCTATGAGAGCACTCTGCAGTGTTTAACTTGTTAAACCTTGGAAGGAACAGTTTTCCTTCCCGATGGTCTCTTACTGTTTATCTACAAATGTTATTTTTTCCCTTTATTTTCTGCTTCTGGCACATGGCTTACCAGTGGGGCACTGCCTGATTTTCTCTTTCTTTGCCTGGCAGTTCTGTCATGCAGTCAGTCCTCAACCTACCATGTGGTCCCATCAGGCTGAGGCTGATGCCAAGTCAGAAACTGACAGGAGTGCTTAGAAACTAAATGAGATTCAAAAGGTGGAAGTACTAGAGCAAAGCCAGAGTGTAATGCTAGGCAGCACTATGTGCCGGAAAAATGTTGATTTAGATATTGTATTTTAAAATAAATAGATATTTGCTTGTAGTTTGTAGTGGGACAGTTGTTTATCCTTATTTCCCATGTTTCAGTTTATTGGGAAAGCTGTCACATAGATGAGATGCATCACCTGTGGATAAGGTACAACATCAGTTATGTAGAAGAAACATCAATGGTGCCCATTCATGTTCAGCTGAGAAATAGAAAAGAGGAAAAATATTTATCTTTTGCCATAGTACTCATTAAAAATCCCCTTAGATTAATATTTTTTATTATTTTGAGGTGAAAGTCAGTATTTAAATTAAAAATATGGCTTTTCTAAGTTAGATGGCTATTCCTGCAAGCTGATTCTGGTATGTTTCAGCAGTAGAGCCAGTGCAGATCTGTTAAGGGAAAGTAGGAATACTGTGCATTTGTCATCTAGAAGTAACAGCTGAATTGTTCGTTAGCACAATAGTTTGAATCCACAGTCTACCCGTCTACTGAATTATAACTTAAATTTTGCTCTATTTGATGGCTCAATTCTTTGACAATGCTTTGGTCGTTCTCTATAAACATGTATGTCTTTCCAGTGATTTTTTTTTTTTTTTAAATGCTGTTTAGCACACCACCTCATTTATCCAACACACATCTTCTTAATCATCCTTCATGTTAGAGTTTTAGACAAGGGCTACAATTTCTTTTCTCAGCAGAAACTGTACAGATTTGTTTTTTTGTTTACTGCCAACTCAAAAAGTAAACTCCATCTCTGATCTTCTGGTAACTGAAGGCTGGTAAAGGAAGAATTATCCAACAGGAAAGTGAGGAAATATCTCCATTCATTATAGTTCAGAATCAGCAGAGCAAGGCTTCTAAGCTGCTGTTATCATTTAAAAGTAAAAAGATCTCTTCTCTCCACCCTCAGCCCAGCTTAGTTTTGTGTAGATAAGATATATTTGTTAAGAAAGAAAACAACAGGCAAAAATGTTCTATTATGGCACAGAAGAAATTAAGATTGGTTAAATATGACTATATGATATATGATTGTGTAGTATGTCTTGTATAGTCATATTTAATCAAAGTTTAACTGTACTGACCATTGAAACAGAGAATCTGATCTCATTTTTGTGGTCTGATATATAATAAACATTAGGTACTAGTTATTAATGTTTTATTTTCGCATCCAAAGAAATGCAGTGAATGCCTAAACTTCCTCACCAACCAGAACAACCTTCCTTTGGTCTGTTAAATGTGGCTTACTAGAGATTAAAATAAAAAGCCTACTTCTGATCTGCAGCCTGCTTTAGGAAGCTCCCAGCAGTAATACCAGAGATACCAGATCTCCCAGCAGATGCCAGAGTTGCTGTTTAGCACAGAGTTGGCATGCAAAGAGAGAAGTGGCAAGTTTGCTTGGTGGCAGAAAACCATTCACTAATCCTTTGGGAGCCTCTGAGGTATGCTTTTGTGGGGATGCCTGGGCAGGCAAAGTGATTTTTTAGAAATTTTGTGGTCCAGTTAATGTTTGGTAATGTGATGGAATAAATGTTTTTATGGTACTTGTGCTCCTTATTGGCCAGTAATTGGAGAGAGATGTGGGCTGTTATTGATGGTAAGCTGTACTTGACCCAAATATTTTCAATACAAATTGATTATAAAATAGGAGCCAAACCCTCTCAGGAGTTTGAATGTATATTTGACTGAGATGTTACTGTAAAGGAGAAGTTCATCTTTTCCTGTAAAGTTTTAGTGTTCTTATTATAGAGGATACTCGAGATGGCATAATGTGTGTCTATTTAGGAGTAAAATGCAACTTTTAAGTCTTATGCAAAGTATTCAAATAGATAAATTTAAGAAGTTGATACTGGGGGAATTTCTGAACCTGAGAGGGGGAAATTTGCAAGTTTTGACATGGGTGGAACAGTTAAAAATGTATGTGTGACTCTCCCTGTTTTTTTCTGTTCAGACTCTTTAAGAATGTTACATGAGGAGAATCTGGGTAATGATATGCACTGGTTTTGGCAAAATCTGACTGTTTATCCTAGTTCTGTGATTAAAAGATGGGTATTCAACTCTTTCTTGTGCTATGCATGTTTTTACAGGGTGAGTTGGTGGAAGTTGTTAAGTCTAAGAGCTTGACTGAAAGTGGTCCATGTTAATCTTGCTTAACATCTGTAGCTTTTATTTCTTTTCCTAAGGAAAAGATAACCTCTAAGGCACTCACTTGCAAGTAAATGTAATTTTGGCAGGAAGTAAAAAAGGTAGCTCTTAATATTGAGAAGGATATACTCTACATGCATCTAAGCAACTGTATGCATTTACATAGATTTACTTAGACTTTATTTTTGTGCTTTTTTGAAAATGATGGATGGTTTATCATGGGATTAGTACTTCAGTTGTGATCTTCTTCAAGCTGCTTTTGGGTGGAAATCAGAGTTTGTAACATGGAAAGCAAACATTTT
This sequence comes from Cichladusa arquata, assembly GCA_026413545.1. Taxonomy (NCBI): domain Eukaryota; kingdom Metazoa; phylum Chordata; class Aves; order Passeriformes; family Muscicapidae; genus Cichladusa; species Cichladusa arquata. Next base: position 2,953,114 of record JAOTQP010000828.1, read on the forward strand.
CATTTGCTCTTTTTAAATACTACACAGTATTAAATGTGCTAAGTATTTAGGGGAAAAAAATCTCAGCTTATTTTGTATTTATAACTAAGCAGTGTAACATGACCTGTACTAAACAAACGAAGCCAGTGGTGACTTGAGACTGTACTTGGCAAAACATTGGAGCTGGGAGGTCTCAGCCTTCCACACCTGCTTTTTATTTACAGACTGGAAGAAGAAAACCAAGTTTACTTGCCTTTTCAGTTCCTAATTTGTTTCCCAACCTGGAATTAACTAGTAATCATTTTGAACTAAACTGAGTAATTTGAAATGAGGAAAATATTCACTCATCTTGTGGAAGATAATATGCTGTCAAAATCTGATATATTGTATAAGTGGACTGGTTACAGTGGCTTTGTCAGTGATTCCTCCTCAGCTGACTTCTTTAATTTGCTTTGGAGCCTGGAGCAGCAAACATATTTTGATAAATGTTGTTTAAATTATCTCACACCTGAAATAATAATGTCACTGCAAAAATTTTTGGATTTCAGGTATCTTTATGTCAGATGAGCTAATGCTAAAATAAAATTGTGCTCTTAATTGTTTTCATATTCAAACTACTTGGTTGCAGAAGGGTGGTGTTAGAATTGGCCTTTCACTGCTGTGGGGATAGATTTCAGGCAGGTTCTGATATACTGAGATGATGTGTTGTGAGTTGCATGTTATTACCCATTTGGCTTTTTTGTAAACCAAGCAGGGTTTTATTGTGTGTAGTTTGTTTTGTATCTGCTGAGCCAGTGAGGTGTGAAACCACACACTTGTGGCTCAGTCTCTCTTGAGCTTACTGCAGGTAAGTCTAGTTAGTGAATGCTTTTCTGCTGGGAGTGGTGGGACTATGTGCTTTGCAATAGTTCCATCTCAAAAATTAAGTGGTCACAAATTGACATAGATTATGCTTGTTAAGAGATTTTTCTTCAGGTAAAATGCCAGCAATGTAGAGTGGTTATAGCAATTTTTTTGCAAACTAAATCAATGCTTCATTATGGAAAATAAAATGGATGTAGTTACCTGCATTGCAGACAAGGTAATGGTAGGTATAGATGAGCAGAACAACTGGATTCCTAAGGAACAGAGCATCATTTTTAGCATTTTCAGTGATTGTTTTTGTTTTTCAGTGATTCTTTTCTTGTCAATGTTTCTGGCATACAGTAAAACAATATTTTGGTGACTGTCAGAAACTACTTTGTTACACCAGTGTAATGTTGGCTAAAAACAAAAAAAAGTAAGCAAGAATTTGGCTTGACCAGAGCAGGCTTTATGGTTTAATAGGGAGAAAGATGAAGGGAAGTGGTAAAGGCCAGAGCTGGCCTTGTGAATGACCATGGATGGCCTCATATGGGACTAAGGGTTAATGCAGCAATGGAGCCTCAAGCCTTTTTTGTGCAGTTTTCAGTCCAAACCTGGTACTTTGTCACAAACTTAGAAAACAGCATATCTTCACAGAATGTATGAGGTCAAGAAGGATCTCTGAAGACCATGTAGCCCAACCCCCCAGCTCAAGGCAGAGGCTACTCAAGCAGCTTGCTCAGGATTTTGTCCATTGGGATCTTGTGCTTAAAGCCATGTATGGAGCTTTGCTCTCTGCTGTGTTAACATGTTGACCTCATTGACATTGTAATGCTTTGTCCATTTGGCATTACTTTCCACAAAGCATTATAATGTGTGATTTAATGTCTCATCTCAGCACGACAAAGTGGTTTTTAAAAATTTAAAATGAAACTGTGCAACCTCTTGGTTATGGAGAGAACTGTTGGTATGAATAAGAGACTGTTTACTGCAGTAGTTCATTGGTCCTTTGTGCTGCTTTGTGAGCATTCCAGGTGAAACTGCTTATTGCCTTTAAACTGTGAAAAACTAGCTGAAACCAAAATGGGAAAGGGCATGTACTCACTTCTGTGCTGCTGCAGACAACTTAATTACAATTTGTAATGATGTTGGATAGACGTACCAGACTAATTGAAGCTACTTCTACCCAAGCCCTCTACATAGAAGTTTCATTTGTGTCCTTGACCTAAGTAAGGGAAAGTATTAGAATGACATGAAGCCCAAATGTGACTTAGTTTGGCTTTAATGTGCAGTATTGCATGCTGCATGCCCTGCAGTAAATGCTGTGCTTTGGTTATTGTGCAGTTTCTGAAATTCCACTGTAAGAGTGGTCATGTGATGGAGCCTCACTGTAGGGAAGTGTTTTCTCTGTACTCTTCCTATTGGTATCAAGTTACTCCAAGCATTTCTGAGTGGTTCTTATAATTCCTGTACATACTGTTGGCTTTATGCCTTATCTCATTACCCATCCCAGTGCTGTATTCCAGGGGCTGCTGAGGTTTGATCCCAGGACAAGTGCTCTGTGTCTGTATGTAAGGAAAGCCTCATGTCTGAGGAAGGGTAAGTTTGTTAGGCAAGGGTTTGCATGGAACCGCTGAGCTATCCTCTGATAGCTCTTATGCTGTGACAGGCCAGAAATACTTCTTGTTTGCATAGGAGTGTGAAATCAGACCAGAATGATTAATGTAAATGTAAATTAATATGTTCTGTACCCATTTGAATGGCTTTGTTCATTCAGATGGTAGTTGAATTGTAATTTTAGGCAATGATTTAAATATGAAGTAGTCTTGAAACAATAGTCACCTATTGGCTTTTAATGATCTTGTGAAGCAATGTATTTTGAATGGATCTCTCATTATACAGGTGATAACGACCTAACTATTGGTGGAGGGGAAAAAAAGAGGAACAAATTCAGAAATGCTAAATAATATGGGCATGTATAAGTTACATGCTTCGTGTAGAATTTGCGTCCTGAGATGTACATGAGCTTGAAATTAATTTTCTTCTCTGTTTATAGTATAGCAGTGAGGATTTATTTAAACTGGTGCATAATTGGCTGTTAATCCATTTTGATAGCCTTCCATGGAAGGTTGTTGCTGTTTATCTGTTTTTGAGATTTTCTACTACCATAACCATGTGATTTTCTTAGAGATGTGTGGATGGCCACACTACACAGAACGGATTTATCTTTAGGTATAATCACTGTTGGGTGGATACCTTAGAGTGTACTAGGAGCATCATAGCAAAGCAGTTGATGAAATTCCTGTCCCTGGAGTTTCTATCTCCGGTGTTTTGGAAGTTGCTGTTAACTTGTTGTGTGTGTTCCAAGTTCAGGAGAGAAAAAAACCAAACATCAGACCCCCTACACTTTGAAGCTACCTCATTTTGTTTATGTTTATGGAACAGAGTCACAGTTGGAGTAGTGTGGCTGTGGGCTGGTTAATTCAGAGTTGGAGTGGAAATGATTGACTTGTTAACCTTTCTTTACTCAGGAGAATGAATAGTCAGATGATTAGATCTTGTTGTAGGGAGAAAAGCTATTTATTTATATAGATATAAGGTGTGTAACCAGCAATGGTGTTAACCTTTCTTCAAAACAATATGGGAGGCTTTTTCTATATGTGTTACTAGTGTTCCACTTTGAATATTACATTTTCTCACTTTGTGTTTTTACAGTAATCATTTTTCCCTTTCACTTGGGTTTGAAAAAATTCAGTGACAAGAACAGTTCCTGGATTCCGAACAGACTGCTACTCATACTTTTTCCTTGGCCTGTTAAAACATACTCCTGGTTATATATTCCTTGCAGGATCAGCACAGCAAAAAAGGACTGTGAAAGAATTTCATGTGCTCCTTAAATGAGCCTTACGTAAAATAAAGTTTAAAATTCATTAGGACCTGCCTTTTAAGCACTTGTCAAATATTCTCATTGTCAGGTTTTCTTCCCACTTAATGTTCACGTTATATGAAGTCAGTGTGATGTACATGATAATACTTTCAGAATCACCTAAGTCCCATTAAAAAAAAGCAAGCACTTGGGTACCCCAAGGCTCATTGGAAGCCAAGAGGGCTTGGACTCTAAAATGGCTGTTGCTGTTTGAGGAAGAGATGATTAAGGGCTTTTAAAATTTTGCCTCCTGCTCAGACTAGCTGGTAACATTCAGGACAGGAGTGAAGTAAAAATGCACCAAAGGGAAGGAAAGGCTTAGTGTGGCTGCTCATGTGGGCAAGAGTGAAGATATATTTCTGAGAATTATATATAGGGCATCAAAAATGGGGATGTCTGTTCTTCTCTCTTCCCATAGCCAGCTGGGCTATGGGCTGGCTTCACTCCATGTCTCCAGCAGCTCTGGCCTCTGTGCTGCCTGCAGTGCCAGGCCCCCAGTGCTCCAGGGTCACCCAGTATAGCAGGTGCTGCCTGTGCCTCTGGGAGCTGGCCAGAGGCTGCTGGCTTGCTTTGCAGAGGAAGAAACTGAGGCACACAGGAAGTGCCTTCCCCATCTCACTCAGCAGCTCTGCAGTAGGATCTTGCTCTTGTTTTCCAGATCCTGCATAGTCTTCACCACTAGGACTAGCACTTTTTAGTAGGACAGATGAAGGCCATGTTTTCAGTCCATGTGTGTATTAGCCACTTTGGCATCCTTGTCATCCAGCTGCTGCTTTCTTTTGAGTTTTTTTTTCTTCCTGGTTTTGGTAGGCTCATTAATGGAGGTGTTCTCTGTTGTCTCTCCTTGTACCTTGAGAGAGCAATGTAAGTTGGAAGATGTCCATATGAGCTTCCAGTAGTAACAGCAGTCTTCCTAAAACTCACAAAGGAAACCACCAGGGATGTACTCATATGTATATGTGGCTTTTAAATACACATAAACACACATAAATATGAACATGTCTGTAGCTATATACATGTGTCATTCCAAAGTCAGAGTTCTCTTGAAATGGAAATTGCCTCAGCTAGAAAGTAGAGGTAGCTCCTGCTGGCAAATAAAACCACATGTTTTTAGGACCTATAATAGTTGTGCTTCAGAACAGAGAATGTCTTTCTCCCACTGTCCTTCAGATGACAGCTGCCACAATGAAGCCTGAATATGAAGAATACATTTTTCTGTGGCTGTATCCTGGGCACTGGGAAGACTCTACAGTTCAGAACAATAACAGAATATAGAGCTGCCAGCAGGCAGTCTGAGTGGACAAGTATAATCATGCACCACTCAGCTTTCAAGGAAATTACAGTTAGTGCACTGACTTGCTCATAATAGCGATCCATTGTTTAGCTTAATAACTTATCAGCTCTCCAGGAACCAGCTAGTGATCACTGTCATCATACACTGCTAATCATTCTGTTCTTAAATTATCCCAAGATGAACTAAGGGCCCATCACATCACCTATTAAACTAGCAAACTGAGTGCACTGCAATTTTTTTTTTTTTTTTTAGCTAGAAGAAACAGTATTGCCTACCTTTTATCTTCTCTTGTATTGTCATTATCTTTGTCATATGTAATTGTGCCTGTAGATTTTTTTAAATGTCTGGTCAAAAGGACATTATCAAATTGTGTTGGGATATTTTTAGATAGAGTTTATGTTAAATTGTGGGGGTTTTTTGTGGTAACTACTAGGGAACTGTATCTGAAACCTGCTTTTTAAGGAACATTTGTTTTTCATAAAGCATTTGTGGCAGAGGGATGATTTTTTTTTTAGGGTGCTTGTCTGTAGTACCTGGGTTCCTGTCTATCACTAGTAAGTGTAGCCTGAGAATGCCCCTCTTTAGTAGTGAAGAGTGATTATCCCTCTTAGACAAATGTAGAATTTAGGAATAGGAGGATAGTGTGATTTACCCAGAGCTATGCAGGGAGCTGTAGAACAGGAAGAAGAAGCAGGCTGGTTTGAGTCCTGATCCCAGTAGGCCTTACATCATGCTGAGTGTGTTCTGCCTTCTTGCCAGAGGGCTATTTGTGAGTTCTGAGCTGCCAGCATTGAAGGAGACTTAGACTGTTTCTTCTGAAGAAGAGTGGCCACAGCTTCATTTGCAGACATTGATATGAAAGATGCTGGTATGGTGCAAAGTACCAAACCTGTTGGGACACCTTTTTGTGGTCAGGAGTGCACAGACATGCAAGTCACGTGAGCAGATCTCCAACCTGTTCCATGCTTAGGACTGAAATGGTGAGTGTTAAAAGGGGAGGGGAAAACAGATTCATGTGCCTGGCTGAAATAGGCCTCCTTGCTGTTCTGAATAGTGCAGGCAGCTGTGGCATAATGTCTTCTGATCTCAGGAATTGTGCAGACTCTGGGGTCCGCTGTTTTTACTAGACCAGAACAAGTATACCAGGATTTAAATGAAACCCAGAGGATTTTTGTGGTTTTCTTTGTTTTCACCTCTCCTGCGTCTGTCTTGGAAAGACAATTGTATCTCTTGATCAATGATGACTAGAATTAAAATAAGGACCCTTCTGCTCCAAGATTTATTGCCTGGCACATCTATGTCTGATGAAGTGTCATCTTTCATGTTTTGAGAAGATGCTGTCTTTGATATCTCTGAACCATATGAGAAAATACACCTATTCTTGTCAATTATAGTAATAGTCTAGCTCAAATTATATAGGTGTTTGTATATTGTATGGAAAAATGTAGATCCAGCCTTTGTTAATAAACAGAAAAGATCAGGTTGTTACAAAATGGTGATTGTCTACAGAGACTAACCTTTGCATATACTTCAAATACATCACCTACTTTTGGCAGCAAGAAGTGAAAAAAATGCTGAGTAGGTACGTCATGTCCCCACGGTAAGTTCCGTAATAAGGAAATACCTGAAGCTTACAGGTGTGGCTTTCTCTTTCCATGGGAATATTTCCCACTTCTCCAGGAGTCTGCCATCTTTCTTTGAAAACAATTGTTCAGGTTACAAGTCAGTCCTGTTTCATTGGCTTCATTTGCTGTAGGGCCAACAAATGGCATTCAGCCCAAACTCCGAGGTTGTACCAGTTCGCTGTATTTTGCACTTTACAAAGTTGAAAAACATTGCCAGATGAAAAAATAGAATTTAATAGAATTGAATTGGAAAGTCTAAAACCTCCTATTAAACAATGCCAACCTGTTCTTTAATACAACACAATGGCTGTTCAATGATTTACATTCCTGTGTGTTTTGAAATGTGTCTGACGTGGTAGTTATGCTTGACCAGAGCTTTCTCTTGCACAAAGTACTTCTTTCTTTGCCCTGTCTGCAGATACAAGAGTGGAAATGTCAATGTCCAAGGCAATGATTTTGTTACAAATCTGCTTGGGATGCCCTGATAACACACTTCTCTGCACAGCAGTCAACAAGTTTCTCTGTGTTGATGTTGGTGTGTTAGAGCCCAGGCTGAAATATACATGTTAGAGGAATGTTTCTGTAAAACCCTGTTCATGCAAATTGGACATCAGTATGCTTGAGGTTTCTGGGAAAATAGCCTTTTTTGCTTGGTGTACCATGCATTGGGATCCTTGGATAATTCATGTTATATTTAAACCAGGTCTTGATCATCTGTGGTGAAATGCGTAAATACTGAAAGTCCTGTACTAAGAGGACAAAACATCCCCTTTGCATCTAGATGAGCAGACTGGAAGCAACATGGCATTTTGTTGTTGGTTTCTCAGCCTGGAAAAATCAGCAAGTGTCAGGATTACTGATGGTTCTTTCCCAAGAATCACATTCTAGACTCATATATATGGTTTCTGCTACTTTAACTTTTACTTCACCAAGGCTCTCCCATTCCTTTGTTCTCCTGCCTAACTGATGCTTACAGTGCTCCCATCTTTTTGCAAGGGCAACTCCACCGTGTTTTGAAGCCATTGTTTGTTGTGAAGTGTGAATGTGGAGGTGCTGGTACTTGGTTTGATGGTTCCCTAAGCCTTGCTCTGCTACTTCTTCCTCTTTTATTGCTGCCTCTGTGGCCATGAAATTCTGTTCAATGCTGGTTTGTTGAAGAAAAAATCCATGGTGGCTCTGTGCCATAATTTCAAAGAACAGCTATCCACCAAGCTCTTGATTGAGAGGTTTAAGAAGAAATTATTTTGTTCCTTAGGCATGAAAATGCTGGTTAAGAGTGTAACTAGCACAGGACCCCCCCTTACCTGGGAGTCTGGCCAGAGAGAAATTTTTACTCCATTTAAGCCCTGAGTCTGCACCTTCATTAGGCTTTTTCATTGGTACTTGTACAGCTGTCTGTGCTGCTCAGGAGGAAGCTGTGATGCCTCACACAGAGGATAGCCTCAGAACAGCTCTCAAACTGCTCAGCAATAGTGGACTGCCATGCTGGGAGGGTGAGGATGTGGGGCAGAAAGGGTGCAAGGGTCTAAGAAAACCTGCATGCAAATTTTGGGTTTGGGCTGAGGTGTTTTTTTGGGTTTTTTGTTTGTTTTTAATTGAAGGAACATCTTCTCTAGACATCTATTGTTTAAGCCCAGATGAAAAGATCAATTCCTTTAGTACAGGTGACAATAGGGTTGACCTCTTTATACTGCCATTATTTAGAGCAGGAAAGTCTGAACTTTGCTACTGCTTAAATAATTGTGGTAAAATCATCCAGTCATTTTATCTTCACCAAATGTTTGCCTCGTTTTGGAGGCAAGGATTTGATAAAGATTAAATTATTGGATCTCACCTCATTTTGGAGCCTCATTTTGTCCTTTTTTCAGGTAGCTGAATGGTCGTATTACAGCTGGCAGCGATACAGGCTCATTGTAATCCAGCCAATACTCTCAGGTGAGGAAGGAGTTAACAAGAGCATGGCCCAATACTAGATGGTTTTTTATAGACAGTAAGCAAGCTAAGCCTATCATATAACAGGAGAAATCTTGAGTCAGTGGCAAGCAGTGGCCACATTGACATTAATGTGTTTAGAAATTATAGACTTTGTACCTATCTGTTGGTAGATTCAGGTGTTACTTGCTTTTTCCAGTACACTTACGTTCAGTTCCTCAAGTAGAAGATGCTGCCCAGTGTTCACACAGCTCTAGAATGAAGCCTTGCACCAACTGAACCTCCACAGCAGTTGTAGCTTTGCCTTTTGTAGCCTCAGTCAAAAATGAAGCTTATTTTACAGAAATCCAGTAAATTATACTTCAGCTTTTCTTTGGACAGGTCAGCAGTGATTTGCTTGGAAACCTTGGCATACTGGTGAATTTCTGCTGTGGTGAAAGCTTGCCTATGATTTAATCTAAAAGATTCCCTTCCCCTCCCTCCCCTGCCATTTATTCACCTCAGCACAAAATTATTACTTTGACATTGTGTGAGTTGATTCCTATGAAGGTAACATCCTTCCTCACAGAGTGAGTGCCCTGGCACTGGAGCTTCCCAGAAAATCTGTCAAAACTGCTTCACCTTGGCCTTCATACCTTCACTATGTCTAACACTGCTATTAAACCAGTAGTAAACTTCAGTCCAGGTTTGCATACTGACAGATTTGAAGCAACAAGCTCTGTAACGTTACTTTTGGTATTTTCACCCATGTGTTCATATGGGCACATGGAGCCTCCTCCTGAAATGTTTTTGGCCTCCCCAGTCTGCAGATTACTGGCTAGGAGCATGTTTCCTCCTTGATGCATTATAGAAAATCAGTGTCACATGGCACCAAACCAGTGAATGTAATGTCTGCGTCCAAAACTGGGAAGTGTCTCTGTGGGAGACTGGCTTCAGTGGAATTATCTGATATTCCGGTTAACTGGTTCATTGCTGGCTTTCCCGGAACCCCATAATGTCCCTTGGTCATTTTCTTTCAAAATTAACCTGGTTTTCTTGGTCTGAGTAGCTTGTCGTTAAATAAACTGAGTGCTTGGGGTTTTGGGGACTGTATTTACTCATTTTCAGATTACAATTTTGGTTCCTTCACTGACTGTTTGTCTCTAGTTCTCTGCCTTTTGAAAGAGTCTGCAGATTCTGTACTGATGGCTCCTCAATCTCTTGCCACTCATTCCTTGTCTTGTACTTGTTTCAACATATCATAACTGTTCTACTGGCTCCCTCAAGCTCTGTAGAGCCTTGTTATGTCAGGGTGTGTGGGAGATGGTTGTATATATTTTTGTTGTTGAGGGAATCTCATTTTGAGTCCTTTATCTTTTGTATCTCAGGTCTTGGAGGTATTTGGTTCTTCCCAGAATGTGTTGTTTCAAAGATCTCAGCTGGCTAAAGCCTTTGCTGCTGAAGCACTGTCAGATGTAGCTGAGCAGGCTTCTTGGGGCAGAGACTGTGCAAGGAGCTGGAATGCAGGCTGGGAACTTGCATTATAGGTGGTAGGACTGTGGGCAAGATCAATGGCATGATAAAATTTACACCAAAGTCACAGTCTTGGTACAGGATTACTAAATCTGTTTTCAGAACATTAAACTATATAATGACAAAACCTTTAATCTTCTCTCTTTCTCTCTCCCTCCTGTTCTTTCACATACACACAGACACACAATCATCTTTTTCATTTTTCTTTCTCTTTATTCTGCAAAAGACAAATTCCTGCAGCATTCCTGGCATAAGGAAGGAAGCTGATAACGCTGGTGTGTAATGCTGAAGCAGGAGCTGAAGCTGTTTAATAGTTTCCAGCACAGGGCTCTTGCATTGTAGCTGGGAGAAGATTCCTGAGTGAAGCCTCTCAAGGGCACTGTGTCCTCTTGCTACATCCAAGTCCAGTTGTGTGCCCAAGTGCCCTCTTTGGGAGAAGGCAGGGGGTGTGTAGCACCAGGAACCAGGATTCCTAGCTTCTATTCTTAGCTCAGCAACCAATTTGTTGTAAAGCCTTTGGCAAATCATTCAGGCCTAATCCTGCACATACAGCAGTCCCCAACAAAGTCCTTTCTGTTTTTCACTGGGGACAGAGGATCAGCTTCTTAACTGCTGCTTTTCTTGCAGTCTGGAGAACTGGTGAATTGAAAAATATGCGAGAAAGTGTGATCATCCGTTCATGTTTATGAAGCAGTGTTGTGGGCATCACTGTGTGATCTTGCATCCATAACAGGAGATGGATTGATTGATTGCTGTTATCAGCTGGATCTCTGGAGCACAGGATTTTTGGCCTCTCTCCTCAGAATACAATTTTACATGATTATACGGGATAATGCTAGAAATGCCTCTGCACTGTCCAGATGGCAGGGTCAATGTAGCGTGGACCTTGCTCAATTGCTTTGTGTGCCAGGATAAGTGCTGCTGCTTCTCTCTCTTTACACTACTGGCACAGCTAGAAATTGAGGAATTCTATGACTGTTGATAAATTCTGCAAGATGGAAATTAATACTTACAGAGACCTCTGCTTTTTTTTTTACCTTAATTTAATTCCCCACCCTTTTGCAAGGTGAATGGCAGTGCTCATTTTTCTGTGGTACTTTTGCCTCAGAATAATCTGAGCTGCAATCTGAAAATGAAATGGTGTAAAAAAAACCATTCTGGGGTAGGAGTTAATTTCAGGAGTACCTTGTAAGATAAAAGGCCATAACAAAAAGGTACTTTAATCTGCAACCTCCTTGCCTTTACATTTGGCTGTGTGTATTTTGTAGCATGTGCGGTTCTGGTATCTGCTGAGTGCAGCATCTTGCTCTGCTGATTTGTGTAAGGCTTTATTTGCCTGCTGCAGGGCCAGAGGTGGATTAATCTATAGAGCTGTCAGCAGAAATCCGTTAGTAGGCTTTTGAGGGGAGATCAGCTTGAAGAAAACACAACTTGATTTTTGTCAGTTGAATTTTTGATAATATTATACAAAGTCTAGTTTCTTTGTAAACTTAGTTCTGAAAACACAGAGCCTGGTAGGGGATTTTTGAGGTAGGTAATGTTTTAGTGTAGTGCTCTTGCCAGTGAAGGGACAGAGCTGTAGGGCTTAAAAGTAGGCATGCCTTCCTGAATAAATTATCTAGTCAAAATAAGAGACAGAAGAGCAGAACTATTACCTTCCATGCCACTTGAGCTGGGACAATACTCTCCTTTCCACTCTGCTCAGTGAATGAAAATATTATCCTGTCTCCCACAGCAAATCATTTCTGGGAGCTGGAGGGGCAATGGTGTGAAGAGCACAGGTAGCCCGCAGTCAGAAGCTTCTAGTCTGTTGGGAGCTACATGCCTGTACCTTTAAATATGCATATAAATTTGTTGTATCTCTCCAGCTTTACAGTTTTCTATTGTCTCTGTCTGCATTTGAGGCAGTGGACTGGAGCTGCCACCAGTGCTGGTGACTCCTAATGCTCATGGAACTTCACCAAGGGATGTACCTGCTAGTGCCCATGTCCCACCCCAGTGCTGTGTTCCCTGAGATTGAGGCACTAGGGCTGGGTCAGTCCCCCCAAGTGATGATGATGATGATAACAACAACAATACCATCTGTCATGCTGTTCTTGGCAGTCACAATCATGGTTGTGATTTGGAGCGCTTGTCCAGCAGTCTCCTGTACTTTTAAGAGATTCTCCTCATATTGTTCTAAGCTTATAAAAATGTGTTTTCTCTTCCTGAAAGTATAGGAGTCTCTTGCTTTCCTATCTGCTCTCTCCCTCTCAGTTGCTAGAGCCTTTCTGCCCTGGAGGGGAACTTGTTTGCTGCAGTTCTGCCTGAGGGCACCAGTACCCTTGTGGGCAAGGCATGGGATGAGTTTGGGGGTAAGTTGGCTGGTTTGCTTGTCTTGGGAGGACTTGAACTAATTGTGAGCTTTCAGTTCTCTTCCCACCTCCTTGACAGAGAAGGTAGCAGCCCTGAGTACTTCTCACCACAAAAGAGCAGGGAGGCTCATCCCCAACGAAATCCCCTGGCATCAGGAAAGGGACCAGGAAAAAACCTGTTGCTCTGCTTCTCCAAGTACTGCACTGGACTAGCATCTCAAGGTGAGCTTAAATGTGTCCTAGTGTTGGCTAAGTTGTGCACTGGCTGACTTGAGTATTTTTATTAAAGCCAGCCCAAAAACTAATAGAGACTCTTTGACTCCTTTCTACACTGATAGGTTTTTTCCATTAGTTTTACTAAGGTTCCAGCCATAAAGCAGTTTTTTGGTCATTTTATGTTAATCTCCTTCTGTTGACACTAGAGCATTGTGTGATTTAGGGCTTTGTTTTCAGCCATGATATGAAGGCTAATTACTTCCTTCTGGCATCCTCTCAGTAAGAAAGCATGGGACTTAATCTTTCAAAAAGAGAAAAGCAAGGAAAAATTTTTAAATGCCTAGAAGTGTTTGGTAAGTCTCTAGATTTGAATTTATTCTTCTTAGTGTAATGACAACAAAACATTAGGAGCTAAGCTCTCAACTCCATAGCTCTGTCTGTGTGGACACAATTTTCTGTTTGGTTGTTTGTTCCTCACCGGGTATAATTTTGCAGTTACAATTTAACCTGTGCCTCAGGATGTTCAGTAATTAGGGGTATGGTATGGATATTTATTGTTTACATAAAAGTATGTATTTGTCTTGTTTCAGCCTTGTGACTTGCTTTGATTATCTGCTATCTTCTAGATAATTGAACTGTATATTTTCTCCCTGTCTCTTTCTCCCTTCATATTCTCTCTTGCCTTAATTTGGTAAGAGAGGCAGAAACTACATCAGGAAACTTCAGAGCACTAGTAGAATTTTCAGTGGAAAAACGTGTTTCACAGGGATTCCAACCTAAAGGCAGGGTGCTGTGCAGTATGGGAAGAAAAAGGTTATTGCTCCTCACCAAGTGCCACTTTATACAAACAAGGGAACATCAGCTCTTGGGTTCACTCATGTAACAGAAGACTGACAAAGCTGAAAGGAATCATATTCCACTTCTGATTAAAGCAGTTGTCATTAAACTTTTATATAAAATTTCTACCTGGTCTAGGCATTAGGAAATGCAGTACTCCACAATGCAGTGTAAATCCCAGATACTTTGGGAATGTCTCATTGTAACCATCAGTCTTGGTAGGAAGGTTTGCTTTTATAAAAGCTTGGTTTTTGTTAGGTGGTTGGTTTTGCTCAAGGGTCAGCATGCAGCATTCCCAACATCACCAGTTCATCAGGCTGCCTTAGGCCATGGAAAACTTCAAGCACATTAGTCGCTCCATTTAAATGTTATTAGCTAGGTAGATGGGTAAGTAACTTGATAAATTGGGGATGCAAGCTGTCAGTAGGGACTGGGGAAGTGTCCCCCAGGTCTCTCATCACCATGACCCTTTTGACAGAAGAAAAGTCAGGTGATTCTTTTGAAGATGGTCGTGTGGGATTCAAAGGCAATAAAGCCAGCAAACTTACTTTATAAGCAACTGAGCTCTATAGAGCATCACAAAGAGCAGCTTTTTGTCTCTGGGATCACCACAAAGCTGCCTCAAGCCAACAAGAAGTTTGTATAGTGCAGGATGTGGGAATGAAGTACTGTTTTGCTTATATGCTCACAAATAACAGAAATTCAAATTAATTTTAAATCTCTCCAACAGACTGTGAAATCATGGCTGTCTGAACCATTTTAAATACTTGAAATAGAGGAATTACAATTCCATAAATGTTTTACAGAGATCTTAACTTTTTGAAAGTGCTTATGATATTTCTCAAGACTTTTTTGTCAAGATACATAAAGAAGATATTAAAAAACAATAATGCTGTGTGCCTACAAGCTTTGTACCAAGGGTGATTTTACAGCCTGCACACACCTGTGGCTATTTTTCATGCATTAAAAAAATACAAAATAAGCATTTTTCACTTAGATCAACTATATATACTTTGTCCAAAAATGTGATTAATTTTGAAATCTTGATATGGACATTTTAAAAAGATAGACCTATTTTTATTTATGTTCCAATGTAAACTTCTTCAGTTACACAGGCATGGTGTTAATTTTGCTTTTTCTGTTCAAGTGCCTAACATACATATCCTTGGGCTTCATGTGATTATTTCTATAAGCTTTAAGAAAGGCTCATGTCACAGGATCAGTGACTGTAAAACAAATCATCAATCGTGAATTTTATGGCAAGTGGGATCACAAACAGTGTCATATGTACCTTGACAGTTGTAAGGTGGAAATCCAAAGAAAAGATACAGAAATTACTGGTTTTTAAAGCTTGCTGAGTGTCTAACTGTGTCTTCAGCTGAACAGCAGGATAAGATCTGACTTAGTGATTGAGCCTGTTTAGAGCTTCTCAGGTGACTCTCAGCCAAGGTTTTGGGTTTTAGTTGCATTTCTGAAGAGCAAATCTACCCACATTCTCAATGAGGGGCCAGCATCACCCCTGAGCACCACTGGAACAGCTGCTACTGTGACTTCACAATTGTAACTGCAGAGTGTCACTTGTGTTGGAGAGAACACTGAAATGTAGGCTTGTGCTAAGGGATCTGCATGGGAAACTGTTCTGGTTTGGAGTTTATCCATGTTTGGCCATTCAGGTTGTAAAAGCCAGTTTGTACTTTTAAGAAGAAAGGTGTGATAAGAAGGAAAACAGCACAGCACAACATGGACAAGTGCTGATGGCATCTGTTCAACAATCAGGGACTTGCCAGGGGCCAGATGGAAAGAATGTGATATACTGGGCTGGTTGGAGTTACTTGTCCAAGTGTGTAAGGTCATTGCTGCACATTAGCCAGCCACAGTCAGAGAAAACACTGCTCAGAGACCTCTCATAGCTGGCCAGATGCTTCACAAGTGGTGTTACCACAACCTCTGAGTAGAAATAATTGACAAAGGGTCAGTAGCATTTCATGGAGAGTGGTTAAGCTGCAGAACACCTGCATGAGGTAAGTGCTGGCTGGACATTCCATTTTCAGCACTAACATACCCAAATAGCCAAAATCCTCATGAGGCTTGGCCCTAAGAAACAGGAAGACTGGTTTTAGAAAGCAAATTTCTTTCTGTGATTAGTGTCCAGGCTTTCAATTTCGATGTGTCTTAAAACAAGCCTAAGCCTATTTATTTATTTATTTTATTAATTTTGTCTTGTGTAATCATGTTATTTGAGGTAGAGATTTGGAGAAAATATCATTGCTTTGTTAACCATGTTGCAATGAATTATAGTTCAGGATTATGCAGAAGAGTAAATGAGGGGAGAGGTTTGCCTCAAAACTGCAGTACCTTAGAGTTCCTGACCTCTCTAGCTTTATGGAAATCATTCATCTGAATGTGGTTCCACACCTTTGCAGAAAAAGTTGTTCCTTTTCTCAAGCTGCTTCCCATTGCTTTCTCCACTGCCCAAAAGATTTTGATTTAAACTCTAGGTGTGAATATGGTTCTGAAGAAAACTGGTGTGGGGGCTTTGGATATCAGAGAAGCATTGTTTAATTAACTTTGAGATAGGAATAATCAAGGTGTGGTTCTCCTACAATAGAGATTTAAATTAAATATTCATGACTAAATAGTAGTCATAAGACTTATGTGACATCTGAATATCAAGAGCTTTTATTTCTTGTCTCAAGCCAATTTTTGACAAGGTCTATAATTTCCCGCGTGAGAGACTGGAGGTATGTAGCTGTGTGATACAGGATCAATATGGTGAGCAATACTTTGATTCAATAACAAAGGACATCTGTTGGAAACTCTTCTTGGAAGAACAATGGCAGACCCTGGTTAACGAGCAGAGGAAACTGAAACAGCAAGTAAATAAATGATGGAGAAAGAAGCCTCCTTTGAAAATTTGCCATTTTTGCAAGTTTTGAGCCTGTGCAGTTGAAGGATTATAACTGCTCCTGTCATTTCGGCTGGTGCTTGAATAGATAAATGGCTGCACACCTTTGTGTTACAAAAGATCTGCAGTGCCATCAACAAGTGACTTCCATGAAATCCCTGTTTGAAGAGCTGCAGGCTGAGCCCTTCAGCATGATGGACAGGGTTGCCCAGTGATCACCTTCTCTAAGTGCCATGTGCTGGGCTGGCTTCTGTGGTCTTTGGACCAGCACCAGGATCTTCTCCAGAGAGCAGACACAAGCATGTGTGATACATGTGCAGGTTTTATTCAGGGACACTTTGGAGCTGCTTGAGGTAACCATCTCCCTTCTGCAGCACTTAATTTCTTTTAATTTCTGTCTTCCAGGAGGTTTTGTGTGGCGGTCACAGGAGGCTTGTCCTGCCTCAGCCTAAGGCAGGCCATAGTTTGCATCTCTTTGTAGCAGTGACTGATCTTTTCCTCATGTCATGCTCCTCTGAGCTGTGGTGCTGCTCTGTGACAGCACAGTAGAGTTTGTGTTGCCTAGTGTTTGCTGGTGAAGTGTGAGCAGGGGGGAAAACAGAACCCAGGAGTTAGGGTGGTGCTGGGGCCACGTAAACCTCATTATCTATCTTAATACTTGGGGCTGGGGCAAGTTCTGGGCCATTGTTGTGGGCTGGTAGTGTTTGGTCATTCATGAGGCTTCACTTCATGGCCAAGGATCACTTGACTGGAGCCCTGTGCTCAGCTGAGGTTCAGCACACCTCAGTGGCTGAGCACAGGCAGGAGGGTGGGGTGGTGAAGGCATTTTGTTTTGCAGCTGTTTTCCGTGTGACAGGCAGTTATTTTAAAGTTACACTCAGTCCTTCCAGCAGCTTCTGCATCACATCCCTGGTGTGGTGGCTGGCCAGCACACACAACAGGAATCCTCTCCCTTGTACTTTGGGCTTTGGTTCCTGTTACAGGTGGGAAGCTCAAGACCCTGACCCAGTATGACTATAAGTGCCTTGTTTTCCTTGTGAGAGGCCAGGCTGACCACAGCCCACTTATCAGAATGGCTCCCTGCCATGATTTCACAGTCTGTAGGAGAGATTCAAAATTCATTTGTCTGTTATTTGTGAACATATAAACCAAATAGTACTTTTTTTCATCACATCCTGCACTATACAGACTTCTTGTTGGCTGAGGCAGCTTTGTGGTGATCCCAGGGACTAAAAGTCCTTAGCTTTTGACATTGGACATATTAAAAATAGGTACAGAGAGCAACTTCCTTTTTTCCAAAATGAAGTTGTCAACATGCCCTCCTAGCAGTCAGGTCCTACGCAATGAATTGGAAGCCCTGTGACAAAGAACTGGGCTGTTAATTTCATTACTGCAGTATATAATCAATTTCCTGTTTTGAGGAGTATCTCATTGGCTTGTAAGAGATCTTTCCAGATCACTTGACTTGTGGGTTTTTTGTTTGTTTTTGTTGTGTTTGGTTTTGTGGGATTTTGTGTGTCTTTTTGATTTTGGGTTTTGTCTTTTCTTGTAACACATTGAACTGTGATAAGGAAGTTCAGGCCTGATTTGGGAGAGATGGTCCCAGCCCTAAAGCACTTGTGCAGATCACTAAGACCTGTCTTAGCATGCAGTTTTGATGAGGAGATAAATGTAATTTAGAAAGGTAGTTTCCATGAACATTGTATTTCCTAAAAAGTGTATTTGGAATGTTTTTATGATGTGGTGTGCTGGGATATGATTAATTTCCTTCACAGCAACTAGTATAGGACTCTGTTTTGGATTTCTGCTGGAAACAGTGATGATAACTCAGGGATGTTTTCATTCCCTCTGAGCAGTGTTTGTACAGAGCCAAGGCCTTTTCTGCTCCTCACCCCAGCAGAGAGGAGGCTGAGGGTGCACAGGGAGTTGAGGAGGACACAGCCAGGACAGCTGACCCCAGGGCCATCCCAAACCATGTGGTGCCTGCTCAGGAAATGATGGTTTAGGAATAGCAACTAATGATTTAATTAATCTCTGTTACCTGCTACCCTAATAAACACTATCATGTAACTAGTTTATTTTCATTTTTAAACAAATCCTAGTTATTAGTCCTAATACCACTTTCCCTGATTATGCACACAGATGGCATATTGTTTCACCAATTTTCCCAAAATGAAGGGTTTTAAATGAAATATAAAATATAACTAAGCCACAACAAGGATAGGAATTCCCCACAAACAGTCAACCTGTGATGGCTGAAACATATATTTTATGAGATATTTCCTAGGGTGCACTGTCTTAGAGAGCAACACGAAATCTCTACGATTTACATGGTGCTTGTGTTCCAGCAACATCACTTTTACACAGTTTCAGTACAAAAGAAAAAGTTAATGCCTTCTAAGGCACACATTAGTTAATCAAGATCAGTCCCAGGCTACAGCTGTATCCACTGTCAGATCAGTCCTGCCTAAACAGTTGAGACTGTGTCAGCCTTGACCTCTGGACAAGGTCTTTCCTCTTTTGGCTCAGCTCTACCTTCAAATCATAAAACAAGTTTCATTATCTTTGTTGAAGAACCCGAATGCATCACTTTCCCATTATTGTCCATGCTGTTACCAGCAGGCTCTTGTCTCCAGGGACTCATCTCTCTGAGGGTGCCCCTGCTCCCTCCAGCCCTGGCTCCAATTCCAGCTCTCCCTGATGTTTCTGCATTTGCTCAGTAAACACACCATGTTCTGTATAATGTAAAACATGAGCATCTCATTCCCTGATAAAATTACTTCTGTGCTTACACAGCTACTTAATTCCATTTTGCCATTGATTTGTCATTTTAAAGTTAAATAATAAACATGGATTGCAGCCAGGATACTGAGTGCTGCTTTCTCCCCCTCTAGCTTTTGATTTATGTGTTTGTTTATTTACTGATAGATTTAAGTACTCCCTTTTGCATTTCACACATAATCTGGCAAATCCTGGGGATTTACTTTCACAATTGATTAAAAAAGTCAAAGTTTTACAGATAGGATTAAAATTGAAAATATCTAGGAGCCTTGATGGAATCTACTTATGACAAACAGAATCTCAATAGGCTCTCCAGCCTTAAAAACCTGTGTTGTGTGTTGTCAAGCACTGTGAAGATATAACCATTTCCTGTTACAGGTATCATGTCAATTAAAGAAATACACTTGACTTGCTCATTTGTTCTTTGTGGGAGTGCCTTGTGGGCTTTTTATTTAATCAGCATGTGGGAAAAGATTTTTCCATTTGCTGGTAGTTTTCTTCTCTTTGAGATTAAATCAGACAGGCTGGAAGGCAATGCTCAGGCAAGAAGTGCATTTGCAATATTGTCATTTCAGTAAACTAAATTTAAAAATTCTAAAACTGTTGACATGTGACATTTTGTTTTTTCCTTTTCTGTTTTAGCTCCAAACCATGTATTCCTTCTTCAGTGTTATTTACTTTTAAATCTGTGTTTAGAATATTACTGATGCTTTATGACAGGGCAAACTGCTTTTCAGCTTTTTGATTCTCTGTCAAATTGTGAACCTGGCTTACTTTTGATCCACTCTCACAACCAAAGCAACCCAAACCAAATCAGTTATTCACACACAGCTGACTCCACTGTGGAATAATTTTCCAGATCATGAAATTTCAGTGCAGAGTGATAAAAAGATTAGGCTGGTGTCAAAGAGTAGATTATAGGGCAGCCTGGAGAAAAGAATTAGATCTGCTGCTAATCTCATTGTGCTGGGGCTCAAGCCCTCTTGTTGCCCTTCCCTGGTACTGCTGGGTGGTGAAACTCAATTCTGCTGCACAGAGTCACCAGTGGTTTGAACATACAGCAGGGGCCTTGTTTTACTGCTCTTGGTGAACTTAATGCCAAAATGTGGTGGAAGGAAAGGAAGGAGATTGTGTGCTGGGTCAAGAAATTCCTAAAAGAGGAAGGCATCCCTACGTTGTTAGCTGACTGGTGGAATTTGCAGAATTTGCAGGCAGTATTGATTGACCCTGCCTGTTACAGGAAGGTCGAGTGAGCAGACAGGATGGGGTGATGGGAAAGCACTGTTTGCATGTCCCAGTGCCAAAACCTCACATGAAGCCAGGGACAGACAATGCAAGACACTCACACAAGTCCAAGGCAGGGGAAAACACCACATTAAATGAAAATAACCAAACCCATTAAGTGGCAGCAGCCATTGCTTAATTGCTGCTGTCGGGGGTTAGGTTTCTTTTGCTCCTTCTTACCTATAGAATTTTCCCCATGAGTTGCTGGAAAACACTGACTACTGGGACTATGAGTACTTTAGAAAACAAAGAAGTGGCCAAAGTCATGGAGAAGGAGAGTGTCTGGTTGCATTTTTTCTCATCTGGGGAGTTGGACACAGATACCTCGGGATGTTGGGCAGGAAAAGGAGGGCTGGGGCAGCTGCTGGCACTGTCACTCTGCAGCTTCAGGGGACAGGCTCAGAGCTGCTGCTGCTTGGGGAGAGGAATTCACCATAACCCAGCCCAGAGCTGCTGCCTCTCCTCCCTCTGTCCCTCTGGGCTGGCACAGGGTCCCTGGGGCTGTTTGTTATCAATTCCATTGTTGGTGTTGTTTGTTTGCCTTGTTATACATACCAGTAAAGAACTGTTATTCCTATCCTCATATATTTACCTGAGAGCCCCTTAATTTCAAAATTACACTAATTCAGAGGGAGGGGGTTTACATTCTCCAATCCTGCTTTCCCTAGCAAACACCTGCCTTTCACACAGAGACAGCTGCCCAGGGAGGGATCCTAACTGAAGTTTGGCACATCTTAGGCAGTAGATTATTGCTCAGATGTGAAGGAAAGGGAAGAAAAAGAAAATCAGAAATATGAGACTGAGGCATTTCAGTCTAAAGCTGAAAGTGTTCGTTTTTGTGAGATAAAACCAGAGCAGGGCTGGGGATCCACAGAATTGGAGTGTCTTTCTCTCCCCATCCATAAGGTCAGGGTTTTGCAGGAACTGGGCTGGAATGCCCCTGGTTTTCCTCTTGTTTGCTTCCAAGTGGGGAAGGAGCAGGACCTGAGTCCCCCTGCTCCAGCTGGACACTGAACCAGCCAGGCTGGGCTCAGCCCTGCAGCCCTGCTCTGGCCCTGCTTGTTCTCTGGAGCCCAGAGCAGCTCAAAACCACCTTTTCTTCAGGTAGAATCAGGACCCCTGTGCTCACTCTAAATCCTCTGACCCTAGGGAAGACTCTGGCTTTGTCAAGATAATGGGACTATTTTATTTTAACTTTTCCCTAACCCAGCAATTCCTCTTTTTTTGGAAGAGCTTTGACCTTTAAATGAAGACGCATGCCAAGAAAAATTCAGAGCTTGTTATCAAGACAATCTGTGGCACAGGCTGTGTGGTAATGTCCACCTCAGGTGGTGAATCAGATCTATCAGTGTCTAGATAGTAAGGCCTTTGTTATCCTTGCAAACTCAGGGCTTTCCAAATCTTTAAGCCTGATCAGAGATAGAGCACTACAAGAGCTTACTTAAATCTCAGCAAGCAGAAAAGAAGGTGAGGGTGAGAGAGCTCACATAAAATAAAGACCACTTTTTAAAGATAAAACATAACTGCAGGTTCAAGGGAAGCCTTTAGAGAACAGAAGAGATCTTTGTCAGGAATGTATCTCATTTAGTCCCATTGTTTCACTGCATGCTTTGCAGATAGCCAGCCATTTATCTTGCCTTTTTTTGCACAGGTTTTAGTGTTTGTTTTTTTTTTTTCCTCCAGTCTTGATGCCAGTTTCCATTTCATTAGGAAATTAATCACTGATGAGGTGCTAGTCCTGTCTCCCTGCAAGCAGGCCTCCAGCACAGGCTAATCAGGAAAAAGAAAATATACAGTCCTGTGACCTGAAACCTGAATGCTTTTACAAATACAGTTTTATTTCTGTCGTGCTGTGTTATGGATGGCTGTTGTTTAGTGTTTATGGCATGCAGACAAAGAACTCCATGTCAGAGAACCTATGATTAGATACCTTCAACATGTGTTGAGGTCCCAAAGGGAGAAATTTTCAAAGGGAAATGCAAAGGGCAGAATAATTCCTAAATTTCCACACAATTTCCCTTGTGGGCTCTGTGAGCTGAACCTTCCTGGTTCACAGCACATTCCTGGAATGCTGTACCCGTGTCCCTGAAAGCCTCAGAGGGATGTCTCATTTTCACAGTTGGTGTACTGCACACACATTTGTTTGTGGAGTTATATGCCCAGACAAGGAGACAATCACATTGCTGTAGCTTGAGTACCTCTGTAATGAGGCATAATGCTGTCGTGGGTTTTGCACAGAGAGCTGAGCTCCCAGAAAGGCCCTTTCAGCTTGGGCCTGACCTTTGGTTAACAGTGATGCAGATCAGGATATTTTCAGAGCACACATGAGTTGTCACATACAGGACAGTCTACACCCAAACATCCTGAATCTGATGATCCCTGAAAAGCCAAGTCCTGACCCAGACAGCAGCTTATTTTGGCTACTTGAGGTATTCCACAGTGAGAGAGAAGAGAGGGGACACTATTTCTCTATCCCCTGCCTGATCTCAGCCTCCACTCACACTGTATTTTTCTGACACAAACTAAGCTGTTGCTAGAAATACCCATCTTGGGACTTGAAAAATGTGTTTTTCCCAGGAACATCAGTCTAATAAAATACAGTCCTGCCTATGATCCCAGTTTCTTTCATATCCTCTGACAGTATTCCTACATGACTATCATGATGCTGCACAAGTCTTCACAGGTTCCAGCTATGTTTTTGTTAAATTTCAGCTAGATAGCTATGAAAGAAAACAAACACAGCATTTGCAGAACCTTGTCCCTCAGCTTTATAAGGTTAAGATTCATAATGCACACAATTATTTTATGCAGATTCTAAGTGACTAATCTAATGTCTCCTCCATTTAGAGAACACACAGCATTTTGCAAAATGTACAGGACTGATTCATTTGTAAGATGTGCAGGAATGGCACACACCACTTTCACTCACATCATCAAAACACTTTGGGAATTGTTGTGCTGGGAGTTTGATCAAACTCCTGCACAGATACAATTCCCACAAGGGCTTCTTATTTTGAAGATCCAGATTTGTAACCAGCAGCCTGATTTGCAGAAGAGCAAAAAATCCAGCAGCCTTCTGAGTCTCCCTCCCCTGTTTTCTTCCAAAAACAATGCATGTGAATGACTTCTATTCATTCTTGCAGACATGGAATATGATGCTTAGGCCCACCTCTTCCTAAAAATTACTTAAAATCTTAAGAGATAATACACAAAGAGATCAAAGACACTGAGAACCTGATAGCAGCATCACAGGCTGAGCATCTCAGGTGCTTGCAGTCAAAGCCATGAGTTCAGGGATGACAACACCAGCAGGCTGGAGGAAGTCTGGCAGAATGAGCCAAGGGCAGCCAGGGAGCTAGCCTAGGAATGGTGGGCTTGTTGGAAGTCTTTAGTCAAATTCCTTCATTTCTCCCAGTGCCTCCTGTCAGATTTGGCTCATCACCCCCAGGACAAAGCCTCCTTCACATGGAGTAGGTAAAATGCCAAAGGCCATGGTGAAATCTTGATTCCCTGTAGTCTATCAGAGCCCAAAAATACCCCCACCAAGTCACTCTTAAAACTGAAAACTTTCCCACATTCTATTTCTCTTGGAAAGTACCTTTACTTTGCCATTTCTATTTCTTTCTTTCTAGTTATACAGTGAATTGCTTTGTGTCCCAAACCTATTTGTAACTTTGTCAATCTCTTATTTTAATGTTGTGTTATTTCTCAGCACTCCCTGTCTATTTTTCATCTTCCTGCCAATCCATGTTTTCTGTTATTACTGAAGAATTTACAGGCCAGGGACTGTCCTTTTTCCATTTCATGTTGTGATGGGGATTTTCCCCCTCTATTTTCTATTCTTCTGCATTTGTATAATGTACAGTGCAGAAAGTTTTCAGTAATGAGTTTGAATGTTTTCCATCACCAACAATTTTGTTTCCTCTATATCTGTTTTCCCTGCTTATGCTGGAGCAAAAGAGGACACCCCCAATATGCTGTGCATTAGTCTATTGATTAAGTAGGGAACTTTTCTCTGCAGTAATTATTGTTGCTTAAGCTATACCAAAGCCCAGCAAATAATTTTTATTTCAGTTTGTTCTGCAGCTCAGAGAAAGATGCCCTAGTCATAGTTAGACAGCATATGAATTGCTAGAAAAATTCCAGGCTGTGCACAGATCATTTATAACTCAGCCAGCTCAGTGTTTGCAGAGGGTTTTGCCCACTAAACATCTCATAAATCATTGACTTCCTTTTAAAAGATAACAATAATTTCAAAGAGGTAAGTGGGATTGGTCTGGATCATTATGTTCTCCCTCTAGGGCAGGGAGTTGAAAGTTTTAATTTTCTTTCATCAATCTAAGTCATCACCCAAAGCCGGAGTGTGATGTTTGACTTCCTCTACTGGAAACCTTGGTAAGAGAGATCTGAGCACCCTCCACAAAGGTCTTGGGTGATGCTAGAGCAGTTGTTCAGGAATTTGTGTCACAAGATGAGTGCCTGTGAGCAGAATATTGTGACCCTGCATCAAGGCCATTGTGGGACCAAAGCCTCAAGGCACCAGCAGCAGAGCCTGCTCTCTGCTTGTCATGGGTTTACAAATAAAGAGAAAGGAGCAGGAAGATGTCACTTTTGTGATCAGGACCTCCCAAACAAGTCTCTGTGTACAGGCATTACACAGCACAGCCAGAATGATTTCAGCATGGGTTTGGTATCATTAAATTCACTGCACACCATGTGCAGAGTTGATTTGTGCACGAAACGTGTCTGGGGTTTCAACACATCTGGCAACCCAAGCTATCCTTTCAAACTAGCTCACTGACATTAAGCAGCTAGAATAATTGTTCTAAATCTTTCAAATCTAGGCAGACAAAGAAAATATAGCCCCATAAACTCAGCTGTACAGGTCTGAGGGCATGAGGATTCCTCCTCCAATGCAGCTGTCTAAGCTATGCTGATGCTCCCTCCTCCCTCTGTGGTGTGTGGCTGTGTCCCCATCAGTTCAGAGCTGTATCCCCCACTGCACTGGAACCCCACTTTCTGTTTGTTCGTTCCAGAATTGGGGCACAGTGGCTTTTCTGTTACATTTGTGTAAACCAGGACTCTAGAATCTCACCTAAAGTACATCACTGGTGCTCTGATGTACCAGAATTCCAGCCACAACAACCATAACAGAAACAAGGGCAGTCCTGAGCTAAGCATTTTTCCTTCAATTAATCTAGTGGGTTTGCTTTTTGCAAAAACTGCACATCCCTGCAATGTTTTCCCCAAATATGCTAATTATTTAAGATAATTAGCTGAATACTTTATATAACAAATTTCAAGTATGTGCATTGATTCTTTGTTACTTTCTACTGTAGACAACTTGTTTTTGGCCAGTTGTAATCATTTCTCAAAGTACCATGAAGAACATAGAAACTTTCTAATAGGAACTCTGCAGAAAATGAGATATTGAGTGTCCCCTGTAGTCCATAACCTTATGTCAGAAATACAACAAAAGAGACAAGAAGAAGGCAGCAAACAGGGGAAGAAATATATTACAGAGCCAGCAAAGGCTCTTGCTTAATGATGGCTTAGCTGGAGTCCCCAGATATTCTAGAGGAATTCTGGCAGGCAGAAGTCCAACACAGTCATACATGTGGGGTGCCCCAAGCCTGGAGTTTTAGAGCAGAAAGAGGTTCAAAAAGAGGTTCAGCACACTCCCATGGGATGTTCCAAGCCAGGAGTATGTCAGCTTTGCACTTCCTCATTTTGTGTTTCACATCTTCAACCTGGACAAGAAGATGCCACGTTCATTTACCAAAGGACAGAGCAATTCAGAGCACACAACCTTAGAAACTTGTTTAGTAACAATTTGACTTTCTGCCAACAGTCTGCTGCTGGCACACTGCACCAGCTATGCCAAGAACCACTTCTGCAGGCAAAAGGAAAATTGGCACCAAATTCATTGCTTTCTTAATTCTTCTAGTGCCACTGCCAACAAAGACAGTCCTGGTTTTAGTTCTAGACTTAGTGAGGTCTTCCAAACAATTTATTTCCTATGTGCCACAGAAGGCAGCTGGAGTGATAGACCACAGATGAGTGCAAGCAATGAGCAAATCACTCAAAGCCCCTTTCCCAGGCCCAAAACAAGATCCACGTGTTCTGCATCCTTGCAGGGACTGGACTCACTGACAACTGTGCCTGAGAATGCCAAGACAGATGTGACCGAAGGAGACTTGAGCACTGCAGAATCACAACCACACAGCAGCTACTTGCAGGGATGCAGGACTTAGAGGAGGGACCAAACTGCAGTGGTCTAATCTTCCCCAGTTCCTGCTTAATTAAAATTCTCAGCACTCTATTCAGGATACAGAGTTCAGTTACAGTTCAATAGCAGTATCACAGACTATTTAAATAAAATGTATTTCAAGAAAAGGAAATCCAATCTACAGAAGAGATTTTAAAAGGTACAGATGTATTTCTTAGAACGGGTGTTTCTACCTTTATAAACTGATGATCTGTCCTCTTTAAAATAAAATGCCGAACTATAATGTTTTAAAATGAGTGTATTATATTTAGCTGCTTACCTAGATTTCCTTGTAAATTAAACTGAAGCCCTCAGCAATACTTTTCTTCCTTTTGTTCTTTCCTCCCTAATTACACCATGGGACTAATTGTCTTATGGGCAAAAACAGTCTATAGATTCCTGCTGCTTCAAAAACTTAACCACTGCTCCTCCTACTCTCTCGTGCCTTATGAATATTTTCATTCAGTCAAAAAAAAAAAAATCCAAAAATCCAAAAATCCAAACCTAACTGAAATGCAAGAAAGAAAGCAAAATTCTGCTCAAGTCTTCTTTTCTACAAGCTTTCAGCCTCCCAGGTTCTCCTCTGCTTGCTATCCCAATTCCCAAAGTTTGATTCACACTAATCTTTGAACTACAGCACTTCTCTAGGCTATGAATGGTACTGTGCTCTAAAAAGCATGACTGGTTCCTGATCCCTGATTCCCAGTTTCTTGATTGTTAGGATCTTTTCCTGCAGCCTTTATGTGGCTGAGTGGTCTACCTCTAGTATAATCCCATCTGGAGTAATTTAACAGCAGCTGTCAATAGTGCAACCATGAATTTTTTCATCTGAGAAAATCATCGTAAAATTGGATCATCATAGAGTGCATTTCAGTGAAAATACCAGTTGGATGGTTTTAGGTATAAGCGCAATAAGTGAAGTTTCTAAGGTTAAATCATGTAATGTTAGCTTATGGTTAATGGCACAAACCTGTGCTCACTCCACAAAATCACTATATTAAGATCCTCTAAAGAGAGACAAAAAGGGATCTAAACAAATTTTTCAACTCATCAGCTCACCATGGAGTCAACTAAAGCATTGATTAACAGAACCCTTGCTATCCTATCTGCACCCATAAGTAGCTTAATAAGACATAAAATATTCTGATCAGGGTTTTTAACTCAGTACTTTTTTATTGATGTTTTTACAAGAAAATACAACAACATTATGCATATAAAGCAGTCTGCACAAGGCCTTAATTTTGCACTGGCCCATCAAAAGTAACCTTCATTTATTTTGCATGCGTCACTGATCCATGTGACCTTTAAACTGTTATTAGGCAGGAAAATTAAATATCCAGCAAAAAAGCTCTGAGAGGACAATTCATTAGAAAGTGCCCAGTTTGTGCTGCACGTTGCACCAAGTCACATCCCTCTAATGGGAAACTGCTGACATCTGGTGATGCCAGTGGTGAGCATTCTATCCCAGACCCATCCCAGACCACTCCATCATTTTCCCAGCACCCCGAGAGCTCTCTCCCCTCCAGGGCAGTCAGGTGCCCCTGCTCTCAACCTGCGTGTCAACCACAAGGTTTCCTCTCTGCCCTGCTCACCAGCCTCCTCAGACACCATTCTCTGGAAGAGGCACAGTGGGATAGCCCTGTGTTTTCTCCAGCTGCAATCAAACTGTCCATGTGCTTCTTTTTGCGTGATTTCTGCTTGCAAGGACAAAGTGCTCCTTTCACTCAAAGCCATTAACCATTTCCACCACCCCTGACAGCACATGGCTGGGGATGTTCCTGCCTCCCTTTGTCATGTGCCCATGCTGCTGGAGTCATTACACAGGGCAGGAGAGGCAGAGCCTAGAGCACAGGGCTGCTTCATGGGCAACCATGTTATTTTTGTCCTGTTTTATCTCCCTTTGGTTCTAAAAGCCTTGCCTAGAGCAAAGAGGCACCACCACTGGGAAGACCCACAACCACATGGGGATCTCTTCCATGAGCCAGCCTTTAGGGAGGTTTCAGACATACATGCTTGAAACATCCAGAACAAGCCTGTCTTCCCCTGTCCAACAGTGACCCCTTTGTGACATTGCTCAGCAATAAGCACCGGCTTTGGGGGGAGGTGGATTGTAATCATTAAATTGTAAATCCCTTTAAATGCAAAGATCAAAGGGAAAGTTTCAATCCTATGACACATAATTAAAAATGCAGACGTGAATGGCTTTGATTCATGAATGCTTATGTACTTTTAAATTGTTGCCAGGGAGATCAGGGCATGAGAAAATTAAAAACCATTACGTTTCAAAAGGATAAATGATTTTCACAGCTTTCTAACATTATTTCCTGTTGCGCAGATTTTTGTGTGTTTTAACATTTTCCCCACCCTGCCTGGGCAGATTAGTTCTGAAAAATGTTGTCCAGAAAATGTTCAGAACTCAATGAGATTAAAAGGAGATTAGTGAATTTGTTGGTTGGAGAGTTCCCATTTGTACCTAATGGCAAACACTCAGGGCAGCTAAAGAGGAACTCCACCACACATATTTTACCCTCATTCTTGTGTTCTAATTTAAAAAGCTGTGACCTTTTAATTCATTATTCTTTTTCTAATCGAGCCAGTGCAATACAATATGGTACAGGCCATAAGCCAAGTCTCCCTGAAGTTAAAGGGAGTATTCCCAGGACTATAGCGATTTCAATCTGTTTGTTTAACTTTTCTCACTTATAAAAGTCAAAGCACTTAACTGAAAGGAAAAGGCTGCTTCCTATTTCACAACTAAAAATGGAGACATACAAAGTGGACATGATTCTCAACCATCTCACCATGGATGCTAGAGTAAGTGTTGAGCTAGCAAGCTACAAGAAGTATTTCCACTTCTGATCCATGGTGCCTCAGATTTGCCAGCTGCAATGTTTCACTTTAACACTACCAGCTGGCATCTGACATACCCTTTGAAGGACTTTAAAATCACTTAAATGTTACCTGAGACAAAAAATTAATTTCTCAGACAGAAACATTGCTCAAACGCACCTGGGAGTGGATGGCTGCAGTGAACTCATGGACAGCAAGTCCTTTCCTAGACTGAAAGTACAAACCCAAACTCCTTAGTGCTGAACTTACATTGCTTTTTAGCCACTGTCAGCATGGAGGGTGAGGATGATCAGGTGAAATCCTGAAAGCTGTGCTGTACACAGCTGGACATGTGTTTTCTCCCTCCTCTTGCTGTGTAGCTGGAGGAGTAGAGGATGATTTAGCTCATCTCCAAGCACCTATATCTTCAGATGTCTCCATATCATGTAATGATTTTGGTCTATAGTTGCAAAGGATGAATCCCACTACCCAAAAAGTGTACATTTGGGATGAAGGACTAGATCCAGCCCCAGAGCCACTGCAGCTCTAAATACACAGTTATCCCATTGTGTTCCCATTTTGAATTTCGGGACTCCATTTCCAATAAAACAAGGTTCAGCTGAAGTACATCTGCAGGAAGCTGACTTGCTCCTCACTCTGGCATTGTTCAGCTTCTAGTCAAGTCAACCTTCACAAAATTTCCCGAGGCAGAAAAGCCAGAGACAAGTGCTGCAGACTTGCAGAGCACTGAACAGTTCAGCAGGTATCTGATGGTGAATGGAAAAACCTTCTGTATTTACTTCTGAACATATGATCAGACATTGTTTCTGTTTGAGACTGGGCTCTTTCCAGACAGTGTCTCCACAGTAGCACCAGCTGAGATTCAGCATAAGTGGCCATCCCAAAAATGCTTTGTGATCCGCAGCCCTACAATAAGACATCTAATATATTATCCTTCTTGCAATTTGTCATATCTAATGCCTGAATAGCAAATAGGATGGCAAGAATTTATCCTTTTTTTCAGTTGGCAGTTGTTCAAGAACATGTTATTATTGTTCTTTTTTTGCCATTATTGGATCAATAATGTTGTAATATAATTCTCATTCTTCAGATTTCAGTCCAAAGAAGATTTTCTAGTCTCAGTTTCCTTGTCACACAGACCATAACTCTTAATCCATTTACTGCAAGGCTTAGATCAGTAACTTACATTTGACTAAGACAAAAGCATCTGGTGTTGACTTGAGAATTATAAGAAATGAAGAAGCAGTTTATTCTATATTTTTAAAGAAAGTGTCATATTTTTATGTGAATTTGGGTCTTTCTCCACTAATGTTGATGTTCCAACCAGCATTTGCTCTGTGAAAGAGCACATAGCAAATGGGATGGAGTGCCAAAACTTGAGGAAAGGAGAGCTAGAGGGATCCCTCAATGTGTTTCATGAGGTGTCGGCTCAATGTACCACACCTGAATTATTCCTACACTACTGTACCCAGCATGAGGAACAAACGAGAGGAGCTTGAGGCTTTGGCCCAGTCCCAGAGATGTGACATCATTGGCATGAGTGAAACCTGGTGGGATGGGTTCTGTGGCTGGAGTGCCCTGCTGGAAGGTTCCAGGCTCTTCTGGAGGGACAGGCAAGGAGGGAGAGGCAGAGGAGTGGCACTGTGTGTAACGAAGGGGTGGGATGTCTGGAGCTCACAGGTGGCAATGGCACAGCTGAGAGCCTCTAAGAATCAAAGCACAGACAAGTAATGTGGATGTCACCATGGAAATCTACTCTGGACCTCCCAGCCACGACAATGATGCCAATGGGTTCTTTGAGGGACTCAGGCACCCTTTCAGACCAGCTGCCCCTGTCCTTGTGGGGGACTGCAACTTGACAAAAATTAACTGGGAGCATCCCACAAGTGGTACAGCCCAGCTGGAAGATTCCTAAAAGGCTGGATGAGAGCTTTATGGAACAGATCCTAATGGACTGGAAGGATGCTCTCTTTGATCTACTGCTTGTCAACAGATAGGATCTCGTGAGCAAAGTGGAGATTTGGGGCTGTCTTGGCCACAGCAATCACAGAGTGATGGAGTTTAAAATCAGTAGACAGGAGGAAAAATGCCAGCAAAACCTTGACTGTGGACATGAGGAGAGCAGACCTCAGGCTGCTCAGAGAATTAGTGAGTAAGGTACCCCTGGAAAAAGGTGCTAGGGTCCATCAGTGCTGGTCATTTGTTAAACATCACTTCCTAAGGGCCATTCCCAAATTCCAGAAGTCAAGCTGGTGAGGCAGAAGGCTGGCTTGGCTGAACAGGAATCTTCTCTTGGGAATGAGGTGAAAAAGGAAGGTGTGTGCCCAGTGGAAACAAGGTCAGGTGGTCTGGGAAGAATACAGAGATACTGCTCCCCACTGTATTTGTGCAGCCAAACTCAACTGGAGTTGAATCTGCCAGGACTGTGTGGGAAAATAAAAAGAGGGGGTTTTTGTATTAATGTCAAAAGGCAGTGTAAAAATATCATCAGCTTGTTGCAGGATGAGGATGGTAACCTCACAAACAGGACAGGGAGAAGGTAGAGGTGTTTATTGCTCTATTGGCCTCTGTCTTCATCACAAGTGATGGACCAAGGGCATCTCAGTGCCCTGAGCTGGAGGACCGTGATTGTAAGAATGATCGATTCCCAGTTAACCCTGAACTTGTGTGGGATCTGCTGCTCCAGGTGAACCCCTATAAATGTACAAGGCCTGAAGGGATTAATCCAAGAATCCTCAAAGAGCTGCTGATGTCATCACAAAATGATTTTTGAGCAGTCTTGGGAGTCTGCAGAGGTCCCAGCTGACTGGAAGCTCGCAAACATCAAGAAGGGCAGGATAGATGACCCTGAGAACTACAGGCCTGTCAGTCTCACTTCAGTGCCTGGTGGAGTTATAGAGATTATTCTGGGCAGCACTAAAAACTCCTGAAAGGCAATGCAGTCATCAGTCACAGCCAGCACAGCTTCATGAGAGGAAAGCCCTGCTTATCAAACCTGATTTCCTTTTATGACAAGGTAACACACCTGGTTGATCAAGGGAAGCCAGCTGATGTAATATTTTTGGATTTCAGTAAAGCTTCCAATACTGTCTGTACTAGGATAGTTCTGGACAAAATGTCCATCACACAGGTGGATAAATATGTCATGGGATGGGTGAGCTCATGAGCCAGGCACAAAGGGTTACAGCAAAGGGGCGACATCAGACCGGGGACCTGTGACCAGTGGGGTTCTGCAGGGCTTCATCCTCAGCCCTGTGCTCTACAACTCTTCATAAATGATTTGGGCACAGGACTTGAGCAGATATACAGTATGTTTGCAGATGATACAAAACTCAAAGGCAGGGAGGCCCTCCAGAGACCTGGACCGAGTAGGGGCATGGGCAATCACCAACCATATGAAATTTAACAATGGAAAGTGCTGGATTCTGCACCTGAGCTGTGTGTA
>JAOTQP010000828.1:2994434-3005304 GCA_026413545.1 Cichladusa arquata
AAAAAAAAAAAAAAAAAAAAAAAAAAAAAAAAAAAAAAAAGGGAAAGAAGAAGAAATTTCTCTGGCAGGAACTACCTGGCAAATGACCAAGAATTTGTGAGGAGGGCTTCCCTGAGGATTGGGATATTGGAATCTGCCATAGTGAAAAGCCCCCCCAGAATGAATGCTTGGGCAGTTCTGAGTAGGTGATACTGTCCTGATTCCTGGTCCTAAATTGCCTGTTGTGTGTCAGTGTGTTCTGTAGTTTTCCACATGTGTTTCTGAGGAATTCTGGATGTGCTGGTTTCACAGGAACCTGCTGGGTGCCCAGTGTGGGAGAGCATCAGAAAATGGTCTTGAGAAATTTTCTTGTTGAGAGTCTTTTACCCTCCATCTCCTGAGACCCAGCTCCAGGGTGATACTAGCACTAAAAGAGACCTGGACTAAGTCATGAAATGGTCTTTTGGACCTTAGGCTATAAATTGCAAAATTCTTTTAGCAATTTATCACTCTTTGAATTCTGCAGTAAAGACTGCTTTGTTTTTTAAATAAACAAAAAAATAAAGTCTCATGACTACTTCCACAGGTCACTGTCCCAATTCAGGAGCCCTTGAATTTACCTGACAGCTGCTTTCCATTTCTGTTTCTAGTGGCAGGAGTGCAGCATCATTGTTAGGATCACTGTACTCTGTGGAACAGATATGGGAGTGAAGGGGTGGGATGTGTGAGGTGAGCTCGGATGTGGCAGCTACAATAGTGTTAAACCTGACTCTGATCTGGTCTCTGAAAGTAGGTTTTACACCTGTTTTCATGGGGGAAGATGAAAGTGATGAAGTTAAGGACAATTTACACCTATTTGCTTCAGGGAGATGTGAAGATCTGTTTGTAAAATCCATTTGCAGACAGTGCATGTCCTGAATTACTAGTGTCAGGAAGTGATGGGAAACAGCCTGGTGCATGATGCTGCATTGTTCTTGGGGAAGGGGGCAGGAGGGCGAGGTGTCTGCATTTGGAGCCCCATTTTTTCTTGCCAACAACAGACACAAATTATTCCCTGCTCTGATGATTGCAGGGTACTTTCCAGCATAGCGCCTTGTACTGAAATCGTTGGGCTGGTATGCAGTAATTGGTTGGGTTTTAATTTCTTTCCTTTTTTTAAACAGTACTTCAAATGGTGCAGCTTTGCCATGGGGTTGTAATTGCATAAGTCATAGAAATGTACTTCAATGACCAGTCAAATGACTTTGTTTTTTTCAGTAGTTTAAGCTTGCCATTTATTAAGTTGAAGGAATAGAATTAAAATTCATTGGGGAGTTTAATTTCATCAAGCCCTCTATAGCTTCATGCTTTTGCTGTGTCTGTGTGCATTTGGGTTGCCTGTAAATGGCTCATTCACTTTCATAAAGGAATTACCACAACGGTGCAGCTGTGTAAGGAGCCAGCCCCCAATCCCCACCCCATGCTGCTCAGCCTGCCCAAGTTTATTGACATAAACATGTGCAGAAAGTGGCCTCTAAGTATTTGAGTTGGTAGAAAAGTTTTATATTTTTATTAATTTTACTGCAGTCCTTTATTCTACTTTTGAGCATACAGCTGAGCTGTAATACAGTACAGAATGTTTTAGTGACTGCTCTGTGGATGCTACACTGACTGTTGCTGGGAGATGGCTGCTGCTGTGCAGCCCTGTCAGGTTTTATGCTCAGCAAGAAACTCACTTGCTTTTTCTTGTTTCAGGACTTTTCAGCTCTGTAGGCTTGTCTGCTGGTTCTGTAGGTGTCAGCTTGA
The DNA here is from genome assembly GCA_026413545.1 of Cichladusa arquata. Taxonomy (NCBI): domain Eukaryota; kingdom Metazoa; phylum Chordata; class Aves; order Passeriformes; family Muscicapidae; genus Cichladusa; species Cichladusa arquata. The sequence continues at coordinate 2,996,199 of JAOTQP010000828.1, forward strand.
TCTGGGGTCTGCCCTCAGCTTAGTGTGGAGGGCTTAGCCAAAAAACAGTGCTGTGCACGGCAGAGTACTCTGCAAGCAGTGCTTGGTCCCCTGCTACATCCTCCTTTCCTGCACAGCCCTGGGCTCTTCTCCGTGTGTGCCACAAGGTCCTGCACTGTGTCAGCCCCTGTGATTTACCTTCCTTCCTGTAAGTTGTGAGGCCTACTGATGCTTTCTGGCACTCCCAAACTGAGAGGGAGGAGTCAGGGCACTGGTACTTCTTAGATGTGGCAGGCCTCCTCCGCTGGGATTTCTATAACCAGCAAATCCGGGGAGGAGTTAAAGCATTGCTTGTCTGATCTGAAGACATGAGCTAGCAGGAACCTTCTCCAGCAGCTCGTGCTCTGTGGAACATTCTGCCTCGACATGGCAGGCTGAGGGAGATGTGCTGTCTGTCAGTGCGTGCCTGTCCCTGATTTTCGGTTGCTGCCCTGCCGCTGTCCAGGACGTGCGTGTGCTCCTCGTGCTGCCTCATCCGCACCGCTCAGCGCGCACCGCCGCTATCGCCATGGAAACGCAGCCACTCTCTGCTGGGCGTGATAGTGCCTAACCTGGATTTTCATGCTTTTGGCAGTCTTGTTCCTTAGACCAGTGGCTTTAGCTGTGAAAGGTGAGCATGTGGGGAAGGACCTGCTTACAGAGATCTGGGCTCTTGCTTTAATTCTTTCACTGATGGGCTTGAGGTACTCAGTTTTCACTCTGGCCCCTTGCAAGCAGGGAGGGCAGAAGGATGAACACTGTCAATGGGTTCAGTTCTGCTCCACAGTCTGAGTTGCAGGCTTGGGGGAAGGGTTACTGTGCTGCACATACTGTGTATGTGAGTTTTTTTGCGTAAGTTGGACTTTTCAGTGATTATAAGAATTATTTTCTGGTTTGACTGGATTGGTCCTTGCTGCTTTCCTCGTTGTCTGGCATCTCTGCAATTCCTCACCTGAAAAAGCCAGGCTGACAGGTTGTTAGCAGGGGCTGATCCCAGCAGAACATACATATATGCTTCTCTGCAGTGTGGTGTCTGCCTTTTCTTTTAATTAACCTTCAGCATCTTCTGATTGTTTTCTAGTAATTGTGCTCCACGTTCTCGAACCCATGCTTGACAAGGCTCAGCCTGTTCAGTTTGCACTAGAGCTTCTGTGCTTTTTGGCAATGTTATAATACCAATCTTCTCAGACTTTTTTTTCTGAGGCTGATGTGAAAGGGTCCTCACAGAGCAGAGATTGGCCTAAGATCACACAAGAGAACCTAGAATGATACTTGCAGGCAGCTTTGAATTCTCAATTTTGATCTGTAAAACAGAGTGGGGGAAGTCTCTTCCCTGAGTCTTGTAAGGTAAGTGTATCAAGGGCAGTTCAGAGAATAAGTTATTTCTGTTCTGATGACCATATAAACACATTGTATTTCAGGCTTGAGGATGCTACAGATTCCCCTGATTCTTATCACCTCAAAAGATCCAACTGTTGTGTGTCTGCTGTAGCTGCAATCACAGAGTAAGGTGGATTTTAGGAATGTGTTTCGTTTGAGGCTACTGCTTTAAGCACACTAGCAAAAGTGTCTTCTGGGTCTGTGCAAAGCAGAGAGGAAATTTTGAGGGGGGTATGCAATACTTGAAGTTTTCTGCTTACTTAGTAACTTAAGCTTGATTTCCACATCTGAGATATAGGAAAAAAATGAATTAAATTCTCGGAGATGATTGGGAGTGGAAGGAAGGGCTTGTTAAGCAGCATTATCCTCCATGAAGTAAGATCTCCCTGACAGTTACAGGGAGATCTGTTGCACTGTTTAGAATAATGCTACAATTAAATCATGTTTAGGATGAGCCCTGGGAGGCCAGGGGCATGAACACCGTGAAGCTCCTCCTCTGTTCCATTCTATGCACAGGATTATTTGGGAATGTTGATAACCAGGGGAATCCCTGGCCACCCATGGCTGGGTTGCAGTGGCTTTGTTCTATGTGGCTTTATCTACTGGAATGTCTGAAATCAGGAATAAAACTCTAACGTGTGAATGTTCAAATTACCACTGAGTTAGCACTGAAACACTGAGTAGGTTGTTCTCTACAGAGGTGCTGAGCAATTGCAGCTCCAGCTGCTTGCAACAGGAATTTCCAGTAGCTCAGCAGTTTGGAAGCTGCTGGAGGACTTGCAAGCAGATGATGACTGCCTCTCAGCAGTGAAGTTGAAAATACTGGCCTTAATTTCCATAGCAAAGGAATATAATTAAATAGCAACAAATTAAGCAGGGTGGAGAGAGGAAGAAGTTCATGATAGCCATGAATGTTATGGGAAATTAACTTTTTCTTCATAGCTGTTGTTAGAGTAGCAAATCAGCCAGTGTAAACTCACAGTGGTGTTAAATCACTCATGGTGATTTGATGCTTGGGAGTTGAGTGCAGCTGGCTGGTAGCTTGCTGTTGCATTGATCTTATTTGATGGGATTGTTCCAGCCCAATGAATCACAAGCTTTTGCTTTTGATTTATACTCATGTGTCAGTTGTGGCCAGGACAGGGTTAATTTTTGCAGTGGGGAGGAGGGGGCATGATCAGCACGTGGAGGTTATTCTAATAGCAGCTCACCATTGCTGGGGAGGTGGAAGGGGTCTGGCAGCAGTCAGGTGTTGCTGGCTCTGTGGTGACCAAATTGCAGGTGAAGCATTCACCTCCCTTGTACCCTGTTACTAATGTTGTTGCTGTTACTGTTCATTTCCTTACTTCTCTACTCTTTTCAGTAAATTTTCCTTATTTTATCCCCTGATCTTTACCTTTTGTGCCTCCAATTCTTCTTTCCTGTCCCCTGCAGGATTGGGGGAGAGGTGTGAGCAAGCAATGCATGGTTTGGAGTGTTCCAGTGGGAACACTAAATTGGGGAATACCATTCCTAAAATACAAAGCCCCACCTCCACAATGGCCTAATCCTCTTCTCATTTGTGACAAAATTTTTGTTCTCCATATACACAATAAAGTCACTAAGAATGTATCCTATCTTACCTTTGTGTTGTCCTGCAGGACCTGTTCTGACTGAGTTTGCAACAGGGAACAGGGAGAGAATCCCAACTTTTGGCCCCTTATGTCAGACAGGACTTTCCCTGTTGAATTCACCCAGAACACACATTTGCAGAAAACATGTTGTTATCTGGGAGTGGGGCAGTTCTGATGTTGCAGGGCAGTGAACCTTTCTCACTGTAAAAAGTGATAGGCTTTTTTACCTGGAGACTGCTTTGATACTGCCCTGCTGGGACTGTCATGTGTGCCAGCACACTGTCAAATATGAGCAAGATGGGGCTAGCAGGAAATCTGGAGTTTTAGAGAGCACTGCCTGCTCCTGGCATATCTGAGGGAGAAAGTGTTCAGGTGAGCACTTGATAACATAATAGGCATTGTTCTGAAGCAGCAGTGTCTTTAGAAATGCCACAATATATGCCTTATTTTCCTCTTCTTTTGAAAGCTGAGTGGTGGACAATTGGATGTATTGGGAGGACAAGACAATGATTCTCAGTGTGGAGGCTAAGTCTAGCACTACACTGAGGTACAATACAGCATTATCATTTCTATTAAAAATGCAGTAGTTAAATTTTAAAGACATAACTGAATATACTTGTAAATGCTTACTGCATCTGCTGCCATTATCTCTTCTCTCCTTCTTATTTGTTTTTTTGCCCATTGCTCTGCTTTTTGCACACAAGTGCATAATTCTCTCTGCAGGCTTTTTTTTCAGCACATACAGCTGTGGGTCAGCCTGCACATCAATCTTCTCTTACCTAGGGAAATACTTTAGCTCATGGAGATCTGTTCCTTCCATCAAGAAAGTCATCCTCTTCATAGACCTTCAGGTCATTTAAAAGAAAAAAATATCTTCAAGCACTTTTCCAGAATCTTCACTGCTAATTGAATACTCCCTCTAGGAATTATTTGGTAAACAATAAAAGCAGAGCTATGAATGTGGACATTCCCATGGGTGTTCAAGCACAGGAATGGGTTAATTGTTCCATGGGGGTATATTGGCTTTTGCTCCCCTCCTTGCTCTTTCAGTAAATTTTTCTTTTTTTGGTGTGAGATCAGAATTAGACCAGACTTGGTTCTAGTTGAATACACACAAGAGGCAATTTCCTCCACATACACACAGAAATTGGCATCCTGGTTTTGAATTGTGGAGTAATGCTTCAGGACCCTTCTCCACACCTGTGAAGTCTAGCTGAGCTGCTTCATTTAAAAAGGGCTTTTTTTTTCTTTTTTTTAAATGGCATGTGATTACATAAGAACTTCATCTGTTTTTAGATACATCAGCATCAAGGCAGTCATTTGATAATCAGAAAACCATACAAATCTGATGGCATGGCACAACAGCAAATTGCTGGTGTTTGGTGGAAGCAGTGTGGGGAGTGTTGCTTTCACTGCTGCTCCCTCATTTCTGTGCCAGCAATTTCTAAGTTGTTGGGACAGGATGGAAGCTGTCTGAACACACAAGGGAATGTGAATAAAATGCCAGCAGTCTCTGTGATTAACTGGATATCTTTGTACTTGGTTCTTGTTTAATAATACACCAAGGCTGTGCTGCTTTTGCTTCTTCTCTGCGTGTTGAAATTGTCTGATGCCTAAAATATGACCCTTTATGTGTCATATCTTGCCTTTGTGATTGTAACAGGAGTTAAGTTGGTGATGGTCCAAACTGTGGGCTTCTGACCTATGTCTCACCTTTTATTTCTTTCTTTAGCAGCTGAGGCAATTGATATTATTTAAGTTGGTAATAATATTTGAAGCATGCCTGGAAATATCTGATAAGTGGCTTCATTCTTTTGATAAAAGAGTGAGGCAGAGAAAAGCAGAGCTTAGTGTAAAGTTTATTAAATGGCAGAGCACGTTTAATCTTCCCACCCCACAAATTGAAGCCAGAATCCAGCATTTGTAATCACCAGTGTCCCTGCAGTATCACTAAAAACGGATTTGTCTTTGCCACAGCAGATTGTTTTTTTCTTTCTCAGATGGACATAATGGGTTGTTTGTTCTTTCTCCTTGGACAGCTGAATAATATGTGCACAAACCCATCTACCTCTGTGCTCCAAAATCATGGAAATCAGCAAGTTGCACAGATGCCCTTTATGACAGTATTATAGCATGCTGTAAGTGCTAATATTTATTAATATGCACTGGCAACTGCTTGTGTTTGAATTGAAGTATTCTACAGCTTCCAGTTAAATGACAGATGAACATAAAAAAGTTGTATCTTGAGGGACAGGTATGTGAACATTTAGAGCATGTACATGAGCTCTCATATGCCCACTGCTGAACACTTCTCTCATTATCACTTTCTCCGTGTCTTGACTTCAGTGCACTTCATTTTATTGAACTTTAAGGATTATTGAAAACTTCATGCGAACTAAATTAAAGTCTTGAATAGATAGGTTGTCAGAAACTACTACCCAAATTGTAGTAGCAACAGAACCAACAGTGTGTTGCTGTATATCGCATATATTTTATGTTTTCTGGCTTTTCTCCATGATTTTAGTGCTTTGCCATTTCTATTGATGATATCATCAATTATCATCTAAAAATTAAAATAAATTGGCTCATTTACTGATTTACTCATTTACTGATGCTGCCTGAAAGACTTGCCTGTGAATTTACAGTGCCTCCCCACAGCTGGTAAGCTCAGATGTACCTGAGATGTTGATGTGGGGTTTTTATGTAATTGGATTTTTCACTGGAAAAAATGGGTGACAGATAGCAGAGCCCAAAATACTGCATTGAATTCATATTGAAGCCATAAGCTGCATCTAGGAGCCCCAAGTCTCAGTGCTGCCCTTTCTATTAGGTTTCTTCCATTGCTTGCAGGTAAAGACCCAGGCTCATCCTGGCAGTTTGAAGGACCATGAGCACCTACATACACACTTCTACTCCTGTGGCTGTTTTAGTTTTCACTCCAGCTTTCTCAGACATGCTGTTTTTATCTAGGCAGAAATTGAATGTAGTAATTTGCCTGTTCCTGTGCTTGAGAGACAAAAGCCTTTCCAGTCATAGACATAAAACCAGGGAGAAATGCAGGAGCAAAAGCTGCATTCTTATTTTGTGGGGTGTTTTCTTAGAGCAGAGGAGCTGACCTTTTCCCAAGGGAACAAGGCTGCCCTTTACACTTACCTCTTGAGAACAAGAGCTCTCTCACACACTAAAGCATCTTAAAATGGAAGAATACCTTTTTTGACCTTTTTTTCCTCACTAAAGCCACAGGACTTTGTTCCAGAGAGCTCAGCACCTGTATGTGCAGTTCCTTTCCCACACTTGAGGTTCTGCTTTATATGTAAGTTTTGGACTTGATGTCAAAATCTGAGGGTGTGTAGGACAGAGACCAGTCAGGACAATGTCTCCTTTTAGCCCTCAAAAACCGTCTTTGGAGGACTAGTGTTGGTGAAACTGCTGTGGAACTGTATTTTTCTCTGAGGTACACAGCTTAAAAGACAAGCCACTCTAAGTGAAACCTGAAATAAATGTGTGTTGTTGCATAGGGTAGTAAAAGAGAATGCTGGCCTCTGCTGACAAAGCAGATTGGTCTTACAGCACCTGTGTGATCCAAGGGGTGAAGCATGTCCTTTACTAAGCAAAAACATTTTCTTGTCTTCGAGGTTCCTTGTCTCTGATGTCTCCTTTTATTGTGGGGTTTTTCTATACAAATACCTTAGAAAAAAGTCTTTGTATGCTGTAAACTGCTTATGTTCTGTCCTCTGCAAAGCCAGCAGAGTAACTGAATAAACCAGTGAGACTGATTTGGCTGATTCCTCATGATCAATTGTACACGTAATTCCTAAAGGCTTGCCTTTGCAATACTGCCCATAAGTGGTGCAGAGAGTGCCCTTTCTTGGGAATCTGGGTTTTACCAAATGGCTGATAGGATACAAAGGTTGTGAGGCTAGTAAAAGCAGGGAAATTCTAAATCTTGCATTAGTTTGATGGATCTTTGTAGTGGTGCAGATGTGAATTTACATAGAAGGTTGTAAATAGTGTTTATCTAAGAAGTAAATTCTTTTCTTAGGAAGGTGAGTGAAATTTTCCTTTCCTGTCTCACCTACTCTGGAGTGGAATTGCTTATGATGAACATGAGTGCTGAGGGAAAACTAACAGCACTAGATTCAGTCATGTCTTTAAATAAATTAAAAACCATAACTGTTCGTCAGCTTCGTAACTTACATTTAGCATTTAGTCCATCTTGAATATATCAGAAACCAATGCAGAGGAATGAATAAGAAACCATAGCACAAATTAGTGCAGGGTGACATTGTTCCATGTGTAACATGAAAGCGTTTGGCACCATGAGCTCATTTTGATTTCACTTGTTGTGTCTTCTGCCTCCTACCAACTTAGAAAAGAGCTGGAGCTGTGCCTTAATGAGATTAACTCAACATGAATGATCTGTGGTTTACTCAGAGTTTATCAAATGTATTTAACTTTCATGAAAGCAAGAATTGCTTAGATGAAGTTTCCCTCACCTACTGCCTCTGCTCAGTGATTCACTGGGTCTAGAAATTATAACAGCTCCAGTGAAGTCCCTTCTCATCTTATTGAGGAAGAGATCCCATGGTATAGTGGCACCTAGGATGGAAAGCAGAAATTCCCTACACTTACAGGGTGAGACTTGACACCCAGGTGCAAAGGAGCTCAGTTCATTTTGGTTACCCATATGAGTTTTGAGAGGTACTGAAATGCTGACTCCTTTTCCACTTTTCTTGAAGCAGGGGGTGCTTTGGAAACCTCACAGTAATCAACCCTGCCTACCTTTGGAAGGTGGGCTACTGAATTTTAGTGTGGAAGTTGTCTGGCTGGCAAGTAATGGTGGAAAAGTCCTGCCATCAGTGAGGCAGAAGCAGGAGCTCTAAGTTGTTTTTTCTCCTTACATCAATGAGTAAGATGTATCATCCCCCAGTCTGATTTCTGGGAGGTTCTCCTCTAGCCTTGTTTCCTTGGTGCCTTACAGCTAATACACAGTGCTGAAACCTGAAATTAGTTCAGCTGTGTCAGGGCTAACAGATGGCCATTTCCTAGGAGAAGATACTGAGCATTCTGTACAGGTTTTGCAGTGTGGTGAAAATCCAGGTTAACAGAAACAGCCAAAAGTGAAGGCTGAATTGTATCAGATTCCTGAGTCACCAGCTATTGATGCAGAAGATCCTGCTACACTTTTGTTGTGATGCTGCTAAGTAGCATTTCCAGCCCTCTGGGCAAAGACATCAAAGGATCGTGAAGATAAAAACAGACCACTGTTGACTTTGAGAGAAATGTTCTATTTATACAGGCAGATGTTGAATTAACTGAAAGCTTTAGGACTGCTTTAATGAAAGTTTGGCAGTCCTCAACCTTCAAAAACTCATACCTAGGCTTGCTTTCTTTCCTCCAAAATCACAGAGCCTGGCTTTGAGTGTCCCTGGTTCTTAGCAGAGGAAAGTTTTTTCCAGAATTAATGAAGAGCTCTGGGAGCAAAGCAAGGCCTGCTGTGACCTGGCAGGGCAGGAGTGTTGGCCAAGCCACATCCTTTGCCAGAGATGCCCTTCAGTCATGCCAGTCTTTCTCACATGGACATCTGGGCTTCTGATATATGGGCTGCTGTGTTTGGGTCAGGTCTGATTCTCTTCTAGGGTGGTCCCAAACTCAGGTCTGTAACAGCTCTCTTCCACCAGTACAGCCTGTGCTCTGTACATGTGCTCTTCCCTTGGCTGAGGACACTCACTATTGGGCTTCCCAGCCTCTCCAGACAATAAAGAAACACCACAGCTTTACGTGGGATTTCTAAACCAGGCAGGATTCTGGCTCACAAAGTCTGCCCAGGCTGTACTTCTCTGTTGAGAATGAGCAGCCAAACTAGTAAAGCTGGTTTGCTCTTGCTTTTTCTTCTGGTGAGATTCTCTGGGATCTAGCATGGTGTGAGCTCTGAGGTTTCCTGTGTTTGGGACATGCCTCTTGTGGATTCTGGACAGGTTGGATGGATGGGCAGAGTCCAACAGGATGAAGTTTAACAAGTCCAAGTGCCGAGTCCTGCACTTTGGCCACACCAACCCCTGCAGTGCTGCAGGCTGGGACAGAGTGCCAGGCTG
>JAOTQP010000828.1:3012280-3049389 GCA_026413545.1 Cichladusa arquata
AAGGCAGAACCCGCAGTGGTGGGGAACTCTCCCCACAGCGACCGCAGCCTGTCTGCCCTAGGAACGCTGAGAGAACAGAGCCAGCAGCTGCCCCAGCCCCTTTTTTTCCCAGCCCAATTCTCCCAGTATCTCTGAAGGAGAGAAACCCCCAGGTAAGAGTGCAGTCAGGTGCCCTTCTCCCCTGAGCTTGGCAACTTCTTTTGTCTCCCCTAAGTACTCGGTCGTTTTTTGTGTCTTGGCAGCAAAAATGGTAGAAAATTCCCTAAGAGAAAGGAACAAAAGGAGAACTCATAAATCCCAAAATCTTGTTTGAAGAAACTTTAAATTTAGTAACTGATATCTATGCCAGCAGAGGATGTGTGATGATAACAGGCTTTACCTGGCTGTAAGCTCACACTCCTCCTTTACCCATCCTTGATATACGGGCTTGGAGGTATGAATATGAGAATGAGGATTTGAAGCATGGAATTCTGTGTGGTTGTATCTGAGGTAGCAGCCTCATAGCCACACAACCAGCTCAGATTATTACTACTGCTTCTCTCTTCCCCACCCTGGGAAGGGGCTGACACATTCTTCCCAGAGTGGCAGCAAAGTATGAAGAGTCCCTCTAGGATCCATGCCTAGAAGGGCCAAGAGGGTGAAATGACAATTGAGCGGGCTTTGCTCTGTGGCTGCATGTGTTTGGGGCTGTTTAACCCTGAGGCCAGTTACCTGAGCAGTGGTAGGTATCAGAGGTTGTCAGATGGCACAAGTACTCCCTACAGTAATAAAACATCTGAGGGGGGGAAAAAAGGCCTGAGGCCTGCAGGTTTTTATTTCATGCTGTATCTTCCTGTCTTACCTGTGCTTTGCGCCGAGCTATCTTTTGGAATATAAGGCTGGTCAAACCCAAGAGCCATCCTTCCCAGCACCATGTGTCCCATAGCACTCACTGGGCTGCTCAGGGATGTAAAATGAGGCCAATTTACCCTGGAGCCAGAAGTGCAAGACATGTCCTAAAGGGAAGATACCACCAGAGGCACCGTGTTCACTGGTGAACTCATCTTAGAATCCCAGAATGGTTTGAGTTGGAAATGATCTTTAAGGTCTTCTAATTCTTCCTTGAACCCATCTCTTCCTTGTGCACATTGGCTTTTTTGTTATTATCTGGCCATCCCTCTCATGCAGGTACACAGTCATGCTGGTTTTTAAATGGAAAACTTTGTGTTATCAGATCAATTAATTGTATGCCCCACTCTCTCACATTGTGAAACAGTGAATTATTCTTTAACCACCTTGGCCATAATAATTTCTCCCATAATCCCATAGTTGGACTGTTCTCATCTGCTTCGTTTTCCATGCCTTGGATCACCACTGACACTTTATCTGTGTTTCTTCCACCTGAATTCCAGCCTGTTTGGTAACTTGTGATGGTTGATCATGAAGTATTTAGCAGCTGAGATTATACTAAGTTTTTTGCTTTGGAGCAATGAGTTAGTCTCACTTCCCTGCCTGATTTTATCCCAGTTCTTTCAGCATCTTTGAAAGCCCTGACCCTTTTGGAGAACAGCCATGAAGACTCCAGCATCTTCTTCTTTACTGGTACTAGCTCATTTAGAGCCTGTCATTCTTCATTCAGAACTTAATTTGTTTTCCCCTTTATGCATTACTTTCCATCTAGTGACTTTGTATTTCACCTGCCATCTTATTCCTCAGTCACCAGGCTGTTTGGTGGAAATTGAGTTTATGAATCCTTGGTTCTAAACAGCTGTTTTCTCGTTACTGAGCAAAAAGCATGAGAGTTCTTGTGCTGAAACTCTGAAAGGATCAAAAGCCAAATATGAAGGCACTGCAGTCATTTAGATCAGCCAGCAAATGTATCCCAAATGTCAGAACATGGCAAGGGAATGGGTAACCCTGTGAACTCCTGGAGACTTTTGGAGCATTGATTTGAGGCCCTGATTTGAGCTGCTTTTGAGTTCATGTGACATCTCTCACACTGGTGGTCTGGCAGGGATCTGAGCCAGACCCAGCAAAGCTCAGTCCTATGGAGTGACTGATGTGTTCCTTCAGAGTGGGGGAGCAACAGGAAACATCTGTGGGATGGTGCTGGCCATGACACTGGTTCTGACCCAAACAGTGACCCACACTGATTTATCATTTATGACATATATACTTCTGCAGGAGCTCTGGCTTTTGTTTTGGGTGTTGATTTGGCAGCTGGATTTTAGGAACAATATTCCAAAACTGCAAAATTCCATCTAAGCCATGTAATCCTGACTTGCTGAATAATATCTCATGTTTTCCTTGGGTCTGGTAGGCCTGGGAATAAGTTTTATGCTTTTACCTTTACAATGGGCTTTTCCTTTGCAGTGTGAAGAGACTAATTTAGAGTGAGTGTTTTAGAAGAGCATTGTTAAAAATAATACCATCTGATATTTTCAAGGCTAAAACTTTGTGGATAGTCAGTATTGACTGACTTTAAAAACCTTAAAATTCTTGAAATGCATTTTCCGCTTTGCTTATGTCTATGGGGATCTTTATCCAGAAAGAAAGAAATGACACAAGAGGAGCTTCCTTTTACTTCATTAGTAAAGGAGGCAAATGAAGCTTCCTTTTGGTGCCTCTGAGAGTTGTAGATTTGGTTAACTACAGGAAAGCTGGGTACAGGCACATTTACAACACTATTTTGTATATAATATGAGCTAAAATTTGCAGGAATACTAAACATCACTGGGATGGGTAGTGTCCATCTTGAGCAGGAGCCAAAAGCAGAGCCTCGGAGAATGAGAATAGTCAGAGGTTGCTTTTGCTGTTAAGGTGCCCTTAGTTGTACAAGAAGCTAAAGCTTCTCTCTAAACTTAAAGGAAAGTTGGTGAAACTCTGTTTTTTAATTTTTTATCCAGGCTCTTAAATTGTTAATGTGCATTAAATTTGGGGTTGACATACAGCCTCACAGCATTCCTCCTCAGATTGGTGTGGGGTGTTGGGCCTGTTTGCAAATGGAAGCTCTTTGAAAATGATGAGGCCTGAAATGTGCTTCTCCTGCTTCTCCCTTCTGATGGAGCATGGCTTGCTGCATCTCCTCCTCTCCCTTTAATTCCCCCAGCACACATGTTCTCAATTACTGCCTGCACTGAAGCTGCAAACATTTCTTGTGCATCTGACTTTCTATACTGAGCACTGGAAATACAGTTTAGAAATCTGTGGGGGAACTGTTATGTCCCATGCTGGGAAAATTGTGTTTATGGTTCCTGTAGGAAAACAAGTTCATTTTAGTCCACAGCAGATTTTCTGTTTCTTCCTCCTTTTGTATCTTGGAGCAATATTGTAAGAACCTCTTACCCTAGTGCATTGAGCATGGGTTGCTCCCTTCTTTGAAATAAAAAGCATGTGCTCTGCAGTCTGTTTTTCATTGCTGTCCACAGAATAATCACTGGTTTTGGGCTAATCACAATAATAGCTACTATGAACCCCAAATAGATGAGTTTGGATGTACAGCAGCATTACATTTGATGAAAACTCAGGTATATTGTAGTGTTGGTAGGATTTAAAAGCCAATATTCTGCAGCAGAGGGCATTAAAGGAGTGGTAGTATAATGCCTAATTTGGAAGGGAAGAGGAAACGGGACTTAATCCTTTTCTCAGTGTTTGTATTGTTCTGATAGGAGAATCCTTCAGGATCCAGGTGGTGTGATGTGTTCACAAGCCTTTGTTGTAAGTTAGATCATACTTTATTTTCAGCTGTAAACCTTAGGACCCACACCCACATCTGTAACTTGTTTCTCAGTTCAGATTTTGGGTTGTAGAAGAGAATTTTGTGGTTAAGGAAAATGCGGTGGTGTACTCCACCTCTCTCTTGTGCTGAAAATTAGTTCAGCTCTGACAGTGATCAGGGGATATTGTTACTGCTGTACAGACAAAGTTTTTAAAGCACAGTTACCTTCTGCTTAAATAAATGATGGGCTTGTTCAAATGGAAAGAGTGGCTTTTGCATCTCATGTGTGGCTAAGCTGACTCACAATAGAGGGGCCTCCAAGAATGCTGGCAGACAGGAATAGCAAAAAGAGAAGAGGAGAAAGTGTGTCTAGATAATTAATTAATTGTTAGATAATAAATTAATATTCTTTGCCATTGCACACAAATTAAACCTCTTTTTCATTTACTATTCCATCTTCCCCTTCAGAGATTTGATTACAGCATTCTCTCCCAAAGCTAAGAGCTCTTGCCATTTTGATGTAAACAGTCATTGACCCTCTGTGGAGATTTGAAACATTGCTTTCCTGTCATTAACAATGATAAATCTGTAAACGATATTGTTAAAGATGCTGGGGGGGGGGGGGTGAGGTGGGTATCAAACCAAGAGGATTAAAGGACTTCTAGAAGTGATGTGCCCTTATACAGTTATCCAGGCAGCACTGTACAATGCATCAGATGTAGTTTCATGAAAATAGATTTTTAAATTTTTGATGAAATCTAGGGATTTAGAGGTTTTTGCTATTGCTCTGCAGCTTGTCCTGGGTGATATTGCCCCGAGACACTGCTGTTTCTGATATGTTGCTTTAAAAAAATGCTGGAGGAACAACGGCAATAAAATATGAGCAATGTGCCTGAGATGCTCATTTAATTCCCATTAGCACAATAAATGTAAGTATGATGAGGTTTGTTTTGGTTTATATCCCTATGCTTCTCAACAGGGATGGTTTAGATCTGTATCACAAATGGAAGTTGAGTCATAGGCTGGCCAGGAGGACCAGAATGGAGCAAGGCATTCAATCTCAGTTTCTGGAGTTAACAGTGTAACTGCAGTTTTGGAGGGAGGTGTTTTTTGTTGGCAGTCTGTTGATTTTTTTAAGAAAAAGATGAGTTGAGAGCTGGAGAGCCAGGGAGTGCTGAGCAGGACTTGCTCACCCTTCAGTAGTCCTGTATGGCCTCTACATCGTTAACAGCACAGGTGTCCTTTACTGCTCTCCAGTAATGTCTCACCCGATGTTGCATTGAATCTTCCTCTTGTCATTATTTATAAACTGCACAAAAGATCACCAATAATTAGATGAATAGCATAAGACTTATTCTGTAATAAGAATATATGTTGTCGTGAGAACATACAGAGTGAAGTGTACAAATCCCTCCTCATCGAAAATGAGAAGACAGCCTGGAATAAATCCCAACAAATTATGTTTTTCACATTCACACAGATGAACTTGCTGCTGCTGCTGCTTCTAAATTTCTATTCAGTTCAATTACTTCTTTGCAAACTTCTGTGTTACTTCCAGACTTTGCATTTGACTGCCTTGAATGGCATTTGCCCATGGTTTCCTACATGTGGGGACACCAGCTGCCCTCATGCTTCTGGAATGAACCTTTTCCATAGGGCAAACAGTTCTGCAACACTTCACCCTGCTGAGATAACAATTAATTAATTGTTATTGCAGTTTCTTTATAAATAACAAGGTAGGATTTGTGGTCTTTAAGGAGACCATTGTCTGTACTGAACTTTCAAATTATCCACAGCAGTATTCCCAGAAACTTGTTCTCTGTGTGTGACCCAGAACAAATAAAAGTCACATTCATCCCAGCATTACCACTCTTGTGATCTCAGCAGACATAGGAGACCAAATGTCTTGAGGAGACACTTCTGGTATGGACCTGCAAGCACAGCCAACCACTCCACTTTCCTGCTCACTTCTCCCATGGAGACTGGAGTACTGTTTGCAAACTGAAATGATGCTGTTGCTGCATCCCATAGGCACTTTCCTGCTCTGTGCAAGCTTGAGTATTTCTTCCATACACAGTGTAAGCTTTGCAGTTCCAAAGATCTAATCTAATAATAGATTGGTCTACATTTGTGGCATTGCCAGAAAAAGGCATATGTTGTCAGGCAGTTGAAGTCAGCAACAGTGCTTGAGTGGAAATGTGCTTAAACACTGAGAAGGCAGAAATCCAAAATAATCCATCCAAGGTTTGGCTATTAGGAAACTAAAAATACTGTCTTCCCACATATACAGTTTCCACGTGTACTTAAAGAAATACTGTTTGTCTGATGTCTCAATATTATTAAAGGGCAATTCTTTTCCTTTCTTGCCTTTAGTGTGATTATAGAAGATGCTGTTGGCATTCAACTTATCGAAGACTGGTTTAAGAGGAAATAGAAATTATTGAAATTACTTGAATGGAAGAGGCAAGTGTAGTGTAATGCAGGAGAGAGAGATGACATTGAGTTATTTTTTCCTATCACACAAGGTTTGCAATTCCAGTTTTTCATGTTTAGATTTCCTCTGGGAAAAGAATGCATCATTGGCTTGAGCTAAGTGAATGTATACCACAAGAACCACTGGTCTCTGTGCTGGTGAAAGACCACTTTTAAATTCAGATGGCTCAATGGTCCTGACCTTTTACACTGAGTTGGGGGTTGGATTTTGAGATGGTGTATGGAGATATGAGGTTTTGACATGCGTTCTGAGACAGTAATTATGGGATTTAATGTGTACATTTCCCTTAAATATCAGCATATTTAGACGTGTGCCCAGAAACTGGCATCTGTCACAAGCATTCTTCTTCTGCTGGGGTTAGCACGTGCACACAGACACATATTACTGTTCTAGTAAAAAATTGTTCCATAAATGCCATCCCAGATCAGGAAAGGTTAGGTTTTTAATATTAATGTTTTCTCCTTTAGGACCTCTGGTTTCTCCCTAGTCAGCATGCATGCGACTCAGTCAGGCAATAGTAGCAAAGAGTTTTATTTCAGTGACTTCTCCAGGGAATTCATCCTCTGCAACAAATACTTCTGCCTCCTGGAACCCACCTGAAGCAGCATCCCAGAAGTCCTTTTTGCCCAGCTTGTATTACCCCTTGCACTGGTAGCAGCCTTGTGCAGTTTAGAAGTGACAGTAAAAAATTGAGCTGCTGCTATTTTCTGCTTCTTTTGGCACTATTCCTGGAGAGAGTTGAGTTGGTAAATGTGGCTGTCACAGCAGCTATTACCAATGACACAAAATAATTAAGTTGTGGTTTCTATTGTGGTGGGGCCATGTCTGTATTTTATAATGATATGTCTGTGCTAGGAGGGAGTGTTGTGCTTGATCGTTGTGATGGATGCTTCCAGGAAAACAGGACAGGTCTCTAAAGGCAGGTTGTCAAATACTTTCCATGTACATGAAATCCTGTTGGTTACATGGCAGACCACTAATTGAACTGTGTGTTGTTTCCTCTCAGTTTTCTGATGAGGTGATGAGGAGGGCAGCATCCATCTCATTTTTCTCCCTGTTGCTTTTGGAGGGGATAGCTGCTATGTTTGTTCTTTTCAGCCAGTCACAAGAATGTTGAAGCCAGGTTTTCATCATCAGATGAAATGAAGTGAATGCTTTCATTTTTTGATGTCTTGAGCCATCAATATGGGGTTCCAGACTTTCAGAAGTCTTGAAGACTTTTGGACCCTGCTTAGCAGTGCTGAGAAGCCTTGGTAGTTCCTGGTTCTTGAATCCTGCTGAACTGTGCTTCATGAGGAAATTACACGGTGAAGATGCTGTGAAATTTGAGGGCATGGAGAACAATCTCTCTTTTTCCAGTATTTAAAATATTTTCTGTAGGTTGTCTCAGATAAATTTAAGAGTATTGTAGTGTAACTGTGAAATCCTGCTCTTTGGTTCTGCTCTTTCTGCTGCACCCAATTCACAGGGAAAAATTTATCTTGGTCTTAGGCAACAAGCACAGTCAGTCCATGTGCTCTGGCATTCTTCTGGAGGGGCTGGGAGCCCTGTGGGTGTCAAGGACACTGACCAGCACTGTGCTAATGCTCTGCTGAAGGTGAACATGATCTTGCAAAATGTCATGCTGACCTTCCTGCTATTGCTGAGGACCAGCTAGATAGAAGTTGGGATTTTTTCAGTAGATGTTGATGTACATATGTTGGTGTGTCAGAGGAAAAAAAAACTCTTTTCAACTCTATGTGATGTTAAGCCTTAAGGCTGAAGCTTTTTTTATTTGTGTGTCTGCAGTGGAAGAATCCCATGTCACATTTGATTTGTATCTCCTGTTAGAGGTGACATTGTGTTAAATGGTGAGCAGGCTGGGGGTGCTGCACTGCACGTGACCTGTGATGGCAGAAGAGGGAGCAGAACAGAGGCCACAGGGGCTCAGGAGGGGGGAAAGCTCAGCCTTGTGTCCATTGGCTTGATGGCTGCTACCACTCTTCTTCACCAGGAAGGGGAGAGGACCAGCACAGGAAATTGGGATGCTGTCTGCTGGTGGCAAAAGCCTCTGAAGGAGCAAGAAGAGTTACTGGGGCT
This sequence comes from Cichladusa arquata, assembly GCA_026413545.1. Lineage (NCBI taxonomy): Eukaryota > Metazoa > Chordata > Aves > Passeriformes > Muscicapidae > Cichladusa > Cichladusa arquata. Next base: position 3,020,551 of record JAOTQP010000828.1, read on the forward strand.
TGCTTTAGAGGTTAGATGTCAAACCTTGATAAGGAAGAAACTTCAGTGGGCAGAAAGGTGCATGCATGAACCATGGAAATGCTTTTGGAGGATGCTGGAGTGAGCAGTCAGTGAGCAAAGTTTTTTGCTCTGTGTCAGTGCAACACAGCAGGTCCTGGATGTGATGGGAAGCCTTAAGGCATATGGTAATTAAGAAAAGTAACTAAGAACTAAGTAATAAAAATAATAATAGTTTTACCGGCTTCATTGTGCATAGGCAGGCAGCAGGGAATATGGGTCACACAGTATGAGCTGCCCAGAAATAAAATCCAGGTCTGTTAATGCCTCAGGCCTCTCCATAAACATCAGACTGTGACTCTTTTCTTCAGCACAGCTTGGACAGGAAAGGACTTCCATTTTAGGTGGAAGATGAGGCTCTGCTGAGTCCAGGTGCTAATCCTGTTCTCCTGCTGTTTGCCTTTGCCAGGTGCAAGTTCTTCAGCCTCACAGAAACCCCTGAGGACTACACCATCATTGTGGATGAGGAGGGCTTTCTAGGTGAGTGTCAGCATGTGCCACTTTGGTATCCAGCAGGGGGGTGGACAAGGCAAACGTGTCATTTCAGTGAGACTGATAACCAAAATGTTTGTAAAACAAGTGTTTGTCAGTGCTGGTAGTGAAGCTCTGAAAGGTGCTTTGATCACTTAAGCACACTGTCTCTGCTGCCATGCTGTACAAGGCATTCAGACATGGAATATGAATATATTTGAATGCTGGGAGAGGATCACACACAAGTCTTAAAGAGTAGTTTAAGCAGGTTTGAAAAAGCAAAACCATCTGTGTATGGTTGCATTAAAATGAGCTGGCCTGTGTCCCCAAGCCTCCATAAGTGTACCTAACACATCTTGCATTTCCAGCTTCTGTCAACCTCTACCTTTGAAAGGAGCACTTGAACATGAGTAGTTTGTACCGTCTCTGCAGCCACTATAGTGCTGTGGAGTTGTGATTTGGCTCCTTTGGCTCATCACCACAAGCTGTGACTTATCCCCCTTTCTTACACCCAGCTCTCCCTGTACTAGGTGTGCCATCTTTGCCTGGGGTGGCTGACAGGGTCAAAGGTGGAGTTGGTCGTGTGTCACAGCAAGTGGCTGGCACGTGCTTGAAGCTGCAGATTCTTGGCATTGTGCAAGAGCTGGTGTAGAGAATGGCTTGGCTTTGTAGATGGAAATAGTTTGTAATAACTTTTATCATGTGTGGAGATTTTGTTTGTTATTGAGGTGGGGGAATGAGGAAGTGTTGGGCAGCTATTATTATTATTTTGTTCATTCATTCTTTCTGTGTTTGGAATTAAAATCTACACATTTTGAGGTCAGAGAAAATTCATTAAAATATGAAAAAAGAGGATTTCATTCCTGAATAGGAATTAACTCTTGAGAACCTTCTTGTCACACTGTAATATTCAATGGTTTTGTAGTGTCCAAACCACAAGGAAAAAATTTGAAACTATGCCGTCTTTATTTAGTACAAAGTTTTATGATCAGTAGCCTTGCTGAAGTTGGCTCTTTTCTGCTTCAGGAATACTCACAAACATGTGATAGAACAAATTACATTTTAGACCAATACAGTAATACCTGAAGATTTTAGTAAATCAATTGCCAGGCTGAGAATGCTGAATGGATCTTTACAACTGTATCTGTTTATAATTTGGGATTTTTGAGGCTTGATTTAAAGTCTATGCCATGTACTTTTGATCCCAGAAGAGGTGACATAGGGTTCTGCTGCCAGACTGTCCCTTGTCATATTTTTTAAGGAGCATATGCACGAGAATTTTACTACTATTGGTAGTATCAGCTTTTTTGTTATCAGTGACAACTGAGGAAAATCAATTCTAATTTGGTTTTGCCATAATAGTAGGATGCAGAGCCTCCCTCTAAGAGCTTTATTTTAAGTGAAGGCTCACTAAAGGAGGAGAAAGTTTCTGATTTCTTTTCCAAGGGGCATAGCACATGGCAGAGCAAGAAACCCCGAGATTCTCATTCTTGGGAGGGAGTCTGTGTCACTGAACGTTCAGGTGGGATGTGCCAGGGGCATGCTCATCTCCAGCATCGTATCTGTGTCTGACATCCATGGCACTCATTTCTCTGCCTAGTTGGCATGACACAAATTTTTCAGTTCGGTCACTGGGGACAAGTTGAATTGCAACAGGCCCTGTACGGTCTCCAGCAGCCACACTGCTGTTCATCTCTCTGGAAATTATACCAGCTTGAAACAAAGGTGAGCTCAAGCAGTTTTCTTGCTCATCCATACTGAGGGACTGTTGCACTGTGCACCAATGGTTGTGCTTGGAGCAAATCCCAGGTCTGGCATGACCACTGTCCTCAAGAAACTGCATGTCCCACTGGTGCCCAGGTTATCTCTGTGACCCAGGCAGTGCTGCTGCAATTCAAAGCAGCAGTCCTCTCTGTTTGGGTCTTCTGTTACCTTGGCTCTCTCTGCCACCTGAACTTAGTGCTGAAAGTCACAGTGCCTGTGTACCTTCCTGTGGCTGTGGTTTGGGCATAAAACAACCCTGTTTCTTTCAAATACACCGTGTGCAGTTGGGATGCTAAAACAGGGCTTTGCAGGAGAAAAGATCAACTTCCAGGCAGTGCAAGGGAAGGAGGGAGTATGCTAAGGCCATCCTCTGCTACAGCGTGGTGTGGAAGCCAGGTGCCAAGCCCAACGTGGGTAGTTAGTCACAGAGCTGCTGGCTTCATCACCTTTGCTGTGCTTTCCCTTTTAAGTGATGGTCTGGTGAGACCTGTATACACCACATCCTGCTAATTCTCCTACCACAGCCTCCATATCCTTTGGGTTTGTGTCTAGCCCAAGTTCTTCTTTCTGAATTGTTGCCACTGCATCCAGAACTTCATCTCAGGGTTACCTCTGTGTGTAGTTCCATCACTGCTCCTCAGTTCAGTATGGTATAAGTTTTTCATAGTCTGGAGAAGTCCAAAAGTGACAGTCTAGCTAGAAATATCTCAGCAAGAGAAACTTCACTTTTCCATTGTATAGCCTGTAATCAGCACATGGGCTTCATCAGCACATGAACAGATTCAAAATCCCTGAGTTGCACATCCCACCTTCTTGCAAAGCAGCACCAATTGTGTCTGCCTCGAGTGCATCAGCTGCCTTTTGTCCTGAGTAGTGAAGTGTCAAATTCAGCTCAAGAATTGCAGGGTAAATCTGCACCTTTGATGAGCAGTTCAGATGGCAAATCCAACAGTAAATTGCTTCCTTTTTCTTTCCAGGTAACTTTTTTTCTTGCAGTGCTTAACCAACTCAATGTAAGTCTCTGAAGGACAGTTTTTTCTACGTGGAAAATGAGAACCTTTCTTTCTCAGGCTGTATGAATTTTTGCTGCAGCAGCATCTCATTATTGTCCTCAAGGTTGTCCTGTTAGCTGGCATCTTCCATGTTAGCCAGGCCCTTTCTCCTGCACATCACAAATACTGCTGATGGGAAAAGAGCAGGCTGAAGAGATACCGGCACTTCCATCAATCCTTGAAGTTAACACTTAAAACATACTGACATGCAGTAGTCATTCTTAACTGGTTTTGTCAAAAAATCATCCCTAGGCTTGTTCCACTGAGAGCAGCGAGTCGGGCTGGTAAAGAAGTTTTTATTTCTTCTCCCCAGAAAATGTCCACAGTGCAAGGCTGTGACCTGCTTAAGCATTCATCTGAAATGCTGAAAGGGAACAGCTACAGCCTAATTATTGGCTTTAATTCTCTGGTGGTGAGGTGGGGATTATATTTGCACAGAACCTTGTTTGTTCCAGTGGCTGTTTCTTAGGCTTTGGCCTGCTCATGAGGACGAATTTTATTCAGCAAGTAACACAGGGAACTGTGCACAGAAAGCTCTTCTCCTGGCTGATACTAGGATGAACTATCAGGAAAAGTCTGGCCATGGGCCCTCCTGCATGAAGACAAATGTCTCAGCTGGTGGGGTGCTTGGATAGCCATGTATGATCCTGTCATTTATCCCCCTGATGCACTGTCAGCACATGGCAGAAAGGTGGAGTGGCTGCTGCTCCCTGAAATACAGGAATATTTGTTTGGCTGCGTTGCTTTTTTCCAAAGTTTGGCTGAAAGCAGGAGCTGTTTGTGCCTGTGCAGATAGGCCATACCCCTGTGTTCTCTGTGTAGTCTGTTCCTTTTTCAGAGAGCAGCAAGGACAGATTCACTGTCTCTGGGCAGCTGCATGAACAGAACTTCTAGCCTGTGGTCTTGCTGGTCCCAGCATTCTCTGTTCATCAAAGGTTTTAGCTTTTACACACTGAAAGGAAACACATGCCATCACACCTGGAGGTAGCCATTGTCTTGGAAACCCTGTGAACATCTGCATAAATGGGGCCTGGGACAGTCTGTCACCCAGGTGAAGCTGTGCTGAAGGTGGATTATTGTAAAGCAGCATGTTGCTAACATTTTCAAGGTGAAGTTACTGGCTTCTCGACCTTGGCACTTGGTATGTGTCCCTTGCATGCAATCTTTCATGTATACAGTGAACTTGGAAGATATTGAAGAGGGGAAAAAGAAATCAAGTGCTGGGGTCAAGGGAGGAGTGAATCACTGTGATTTTCAGTTTGGTAAACGTGCATATTCTAGGTTCAGGGAAATTTGGGATGAGGGATACATCACCTTCATGTACTCTGGCCTTCTTTCTCCTAGAGCTGGTAAGCCCATTTCCTGTCGATTATTGCAGTCAGCAGACCTTAGGTCCTGGCTGATCTCTTCTGGATCAGAACCAGAGAGGAAAAGCCGTTTCATTTCTGTACTGAAGCAGCAGTGAGAAACCTTCTTCTGAGGTGCAGATCCACTTTGTGAACACAGAACAAGACTCTTTGTCTCCTCACACTGAGATTCATCTGCAAGATGAACATGATAGTCCTCCCTTAAACCTTTGGCTGCCTGATATGGCTCATAATTTCTCTAAGGCCAGAAATCCATTCATAGACACATTTTCTAGGAGGAGATTCTCAGCTCATATCTCACAAAAAATTGTCCAGTACACTAAAAACTAATGAAACTATTTGAGAAATCTCAGCTAGTTACAGTGGCAGAAAAAATTTCATTCTAGTAAGAAAAGGATAAAAATAAAAAAAACATCTTGCTGGCAGGGCTTTGTTTTGATAACTAACATCCTCAGGCAACCTTGTCTAACCTTGGATTCAGGACCATCATATACTTTACTAGCACACTGAGTTCCTATTTCAATAACATCAAAATGGTAAATTGCTTTCAGTGTCTTCTCTCTTTTCCTGTATATAACCTGGGTAAGAAAACAGCTTATAAATAAGTCCAAGCACAGAACCCATCTAGCTAGGAGCAATCTTTTTTTAAAGATACAGAGGGAAGCAAACTAGTAGTTGCATCTGGTTTTCTGAATATTCCTTCAATAATTATTTTTTCTTTAATTTTTAATTGCCCAGTGAGTAGGCCTTTGTATCTGAGGCACAGTGGCATAAGTTGCTGACATTTATAGTGCTGGATTCCTCCCCTGGACAGCCAGGAGTGCCTGTGGTTTCTAGGCAGAACATGTTTTTCTCTCCTAAACAGTTGTACAATCACTCTCTTCTGATCACTGTATTGGCTAGACTATGCTTTGTCTGTGGTTTTTTGTGTTTTTTAAGTAATGTGGTATTAATGAATTAAATTCAAATTAAAATGTGGAGGTTTGACTATTGCCTTATTAGAAATGTGTGTTTGGTTGGGAAGGCTTTTCCTACAATGCATCTCTGCTGATATAGATCAATAAACGTTTTGGGGGTCTGTGATGACATGGGATTTCTGCCCTCTCTCAAAAGGCAGAAGGATCTGGTGATTAAAGCTTTTGGGGGAAGGGAGGAAAATGAGAAATATATAATATTCCAAGGTCTGCTTTGCATCACATGGGGAAAGGAGCACTTCTTCTTCAAGCTTGTATGTGAGTGGGTTTGCAAATTTTGACAGCATATATTATTCCTTATGTTTGTAACCTGGAATATAAAGTCTTTTGGTTCAGTTTCTCTGTTCACTCCTATTTAAAGAAGTGCTGCATAAGTAATACATATTTTTCACTGTTTCCTCCAGCTGATGGGTGTGTATTGATATCTATTTTTGTTTCACAGCCAGTGGTGAGAAAGCCAAGACTTCCCTTCCTGAACCACTTGACTGGTTATGATTTTTTCCTTTAAATTTATTACATCTTGGCTGCTTCCTAGTACTTTCCAAAGTCCAAGATAAATGAGCAAAAACATACCAGGGCTCATTTTTATCAACCTCTCTCATAAATGCAGGACCTACAAAGCTTTTCTGACGGAAACAATGGAATAATTAATGTTGAAATTTTGGGTTGCTCTCTAAGATCAGTATGCAGCTCAACAGAAAAGTAGCAGTCCTTATTTTTTTTTTCATTAGAGAGTGTTTGGTCATCTGTTTGTTCTTCCACTGGTGCATTTCTGTTATTTTCCGAAGGGTGGGCTTGAGAGGAGAGAGTAGCTTGTGTTGTTTGTACTGGAGCTGCTACAGTCTGCCAGCTGTGAGGAGACACGCCAGGGTGCTAAATGTGCAAAAAAGGGCCAAGGCTGAACACACGCTCTAAGACCTTCTGAAGCATTTATATATTGTAAGTCTGGTAAGACTGTCATCTTTCCCTACTTTTTAAGTGAATTTTATATGGAACGCCTTGTGAGAGATGGGTAAGTGCTGTTGCCCTCTTTCATAGGCTGAGAAGTGAAGTACAAGCTGAGGAATCAGTGGCACAAGCAGCAAAACAGATCCCTTTTCCCATGGCTGAAAACATTCAACCATCAACTCCCAATCTTTGCTAACTGTGAATCTACTTTAAGCCATACTTTTCTCAAGTTCATGACCTGGACGAGGAAGTGGATTTCCTCTACCTTGGCATCTCATAAATGCTATGGCCTCAGTCTAGAAATGGAATCTTCAGTAACCCACGGTAAAAAAAACAGTTTTCTCATCATCTGCAAACAGAGAAAACATCTCTTTTGTGGTAATCATTGCAAAATTCCAGTATGCAGCAATCCCCAGTGTTGGTGTCTGAGTAGGTTTGCCAGATGTTCTCCTGAGTGCAGGGGATGCCTCAGGTTTCCCAAGAAACAGCAGTCATTCATCAGGGTGAGAAAATTTCTGTTCCTGACAGACTTGGAGGATTCTCTTGATCAAATTATTTTGGAAAACCAAACAAACATTAATCCTGTCTGTACCCAGACAGAGACTCTCAGGCAGAGGTTGCAGGTTTTGTGCCCAAAAACTTAATCAGCTTTATTTTCTCCTGGTGCCAGTGATCAGTCTTTTCCAGTTTCCAGGTATAAAATCTCCAAAGTTAATGATGGATCAAGGGTAACTCATAATCCGGTGCAATATGTCTAGTTATTTGGTTTTCACTAGAATCATCTGAAATCCTTCTATCTGACTCTAGAAATGCAGACTGATGTGTGTGCAGGACTCCAAACTAACAGTTCTCTTTTGAGGAGAATTTGCTGGATTCTTTGAGCTAATTCTTGTGCAGTTAAAATGAAGGGGGGATGTTTTTTTCTTTGCATGAAGTATTAAGCTGTTGATGACACACTGGCCAGCCATCATCTTCTTCAGGCTTTTGGCCTGACAGTCTCAGTCATCTTGGGTTTGTGGAAGAGCTTCTGCAAGCGCAAGCAAACCTTTCTCAGGGACCAGCTTTGCTGTTGCAGTCACAGGGTGAAGGCACAGGGAACCAGAGCACCGTGGTGAAGCTCATAGGTCTGCTGCAGGCTTTTCTGTTTGACCTTGGACAAGTCTCTCATTGTATCTCAGTTTCCTCATCTTAGTAAAAGTGATAATCCAGTTAAATCGCCTTTTAACAGGTCTTGTAAAGAGTAATTAGTAAACACGTGGAAGTGCTTTGATAATGTAACAAACAAGGGCCCTTGTAAATAATTACAGTTGAGGGAGTTTCTGTCCCTCAGGATTCCCTTTTACAATGGGTGCACTTGCAGACTAAGGAATAAATCAGGTCTGTAGTGAAACAGATTGGAGATTGTGGTGGGGAAAATACCCTTTATGGGAAAAGTTACATAATCTTTTAAAAAATCTCTTACGTTAGATTTAATCTTGCACAGGATTAAGAAAAAAAAAAAAGAAAAAAAAATTTTTTGCTATTTTGTTTGAAAATGCAGAAGGAATTGTAAATGTGAGTCTGACTACATTGGCTCTTCTTTTGATGTTCTTTTATTTCTGTGGGTTTGGCTTTTCAGTGGAGCACACTACCTGTGTGCCCTTGCTGGCAGTAACCAGAGCTGGCAACACTGCCTTTGACTGTCTGGGCTAGGTCCTCTCCACCCCTGGCTTGCAGAGTCTGAGAGCAAAGCCTTTGCCAGGAGATTTTGAAACACAGGGAAGTTTTGTCAGGAAGTGGGAAATGTGCAGATTTCTGCGATTCCTGTTACTGGACTATCAGAGACAAATCCTTGGTTCTTTTGGACTGTGGATCCCATTTGCTCATGAAGCAGGGTGAGGAGAGGCTGCCCGTGGCAGTGCTTTCCTGGCTGGGAGTAAAAAGCCAAGGGTGACAGGGTGGGAGGGACCTAGCTCTGGATCATAGAGCAGAGATGGCATCAAGGTCCCTGCACTCAGGAAGCAATCCTGAACAGGACTGACACACCCACAGCCATGCTCTGAGCACATCTTGAGCCAAACTTTTCATCTTCATTGCTCAGCAATAAAGAAAAAAGCCAATTTTTGCTCCCTTCTTCATTCTCATGAGCAAATGTCAGCTTTTGGAGATTGAATCTGGTTTTAATTTTCCAGGTTTGCTTATTGTTAGTGGTGTGCTATCCTGTGAAGAGGAAGAAAGAGAGCAGCCTGATTTCCTGAAAATTGACCAGAGCCTAACCTGGATTTGTCTTCCCAGCCCAGGTCTCCAGTGAGAGTGGACATAATGATTATTTTTGGAATCTGCCTTACCATGTTCCACATTTTTAGCCAAACATAATAATGATGCTTTGTTTCTTGGAGTGTATTCATACTTCCTCTCTTATGAGACCTCTCTGAGGTAAGAATTATTTTCTCCCACATATGAGAAAACTGATAAAAAGGAGACCAAATTACTTGTTTCAGGTCACATACAAACTTTGTGGCACAAATCAGATTTTGCCTTAACTGGAAGCCCAAACTGACGTGTACTTATATGAACTTCAAAATCAGACTTTATTTACCACTGTATTGCAACGACCTGAATGTCAGCTCTAAGACACTACTGTAAAATGTCATTTCCTCCTGATCCTCCAGGTGGTCCCTAGTGTGTGTCCATGGCCAGGTGGGACTTGTGTTGACACATTGTAACAGCTTTTGCATATAGACTTGACTTTCCTGTGCAATACCTTTTATTGCTGGGTCAGTGTCTGGCCTCTCAAGAGCTTTGTCTCTTAAACTCAGACTTTGCGTCTGAGTTTTTTGTTTCTCGGAACAGAAATCACAAGTAGAAAGCTAAGAAAGGAGGCCACCAGAAACAGATTTTCCAAGTGGGCATTTTTGTGCATTTCACAGCAGTCCCATTGGAAATGAGATTTGCATCAATCTCATTGGAAATGCACTTCTCCTTTTTGTTTAATTCTTAAAAAGTCAGTGTAAAAGTAGAACCAGCTTAGTGTTTAGATTGCTGACAGAGTTTCAAGTTACAAGGATTGTAAGACGAGAAGTGAGATGAAAGCAGGGATTTCTGTATAAGCATTTCCTTTAATCAGTCTTTGGTCTCTCAGTAGACACTTGTAATGGAGCTCTTTCCTCAGGAGGTGCTGCTGCTTTTAGTGGAGAGAAGGCTGTCTTCTGATATATGGATTTTCAAGTTCAGCATCAGACCCTCAAGAAGGACCAGTGTTGGTTATCCTATGGCCTGATTGAAAATGATAGTTGCATCCCCTAGTTAAATGTTGAGTCCCTTGGAAAGCAGAGGGGATGCTTGTCAGAGTCAGGATTTCAGAGCTGGGCTATGTGTTTGTACAGCTTTATTTAATTCCAAGTTACCCTTGGGTTATTTAATTTCCTGACAGCTGCAAAAACAGTGTTCTCAGATAACAATGGTTTCTAATTAGGCAATGTGCCTAAAATGGTAGAATGTTTCATTTTGACCATGACACTGATATTTTGTATGCAGCTTGGAGATGAGAAAGTCAAGCAAGCTGGACTTCCAGCTTCCTTTGGCAGAGCTGTCTCTCTCTTGTTATCCCCAGTGAGTAACACCAAAGGCATGTCTGCTCCTCTGCCCCTATGCCTCAAACGCCTTGTTTGTACTGTGTCATCCCTAAATCTGCCTTTCACCTGGAACCACCTTCCACAAATATGTTTTATCAGCACAGCAGGACTAACATGACTTGCATAGCTGAGGCTACAGACCATTCCAGGGTGAAGAAAGCAGGTGAGATTTACCTGTAGCTGAGGGTTGTAGCTTCTTGGGTGTTCTGTTACACTGTGTAGCTGCCCAGATGTTGCTTTAAAGGCTCATGCACTTAGTACAAAATCAGGCAGTGATAGAAATAAATATGCAAGTCAACTATTCTTCCAAATCATTTATTCAGTTTAGAAAGGGTGTTAGCATTAGGTTATCTTAATTAGATCCTGACATAATCTATGCTTGTGGAAGGCTTATGCTTTGGGCTGTACACACTGATGATCTCTAAATTCCCTCCTATGACAGCAAAAAGTGGCTGTTAGGAGGTCTGACACCTCTTTTAATTCTTAGACATCCCATGAAATCTTGAATCTAAAAGAAAATAGGTAATTTTGTTCTGCTGTTTTGCTCCCTATTTTAATTCTTTCCCAGAGCTCACAATTCTGACAATTCCCATACTACTTCTTACCACTGCAGAACTTTTAAGTTCTTTAAGATCCTCTTCATATAACCATGATGCAGAATTGCACCTCTGATAAATCAAATGCCTACTTGAAAGTTTTGCAACTTCAGTTACGTGTTTGCTGACCTGCAATCAGAGTTTATCCCTGCCTTTAAGCTGAGCTCTATTTACATCATGTCCTGTACCACTGACCAGGAGCTCTTCAGAAGGTTTCTGTATGGATTCCCTATAGCCATTTGCTTTTAGGTGACTGATCCTGCTCAGATACCATAATACAATGAAAGAGAGATTACTGCATCAATTGAAGTGTAAATAACAGTGAAAAATTATTCTCTGTAATAATCTGGCCTTAGCCAGTTCTTTTGAGATGCTGGTGTCTTTGAAGGAGCTGTTGATGTTGGCTCAGATTGGCTTGTGGCTATATGAGCAGTGCCCATGGGCTGTCTTCTGTAGATCAGCAGGGATAGGAGATGAGCAGGAAGCTTTTATTCTTCCTTCCTCACTACATTTTCCTACCAGTCAATAACTGAGGGATTCCTAAATTACAGGTTGAATCTGTATTACCCTATTTAAGAGCTACCAGTATACCAATCCAACACAGTTGTCTAACCCTCTATGAAGCCTCTTCATTCTTTTGGTCTCCATGATATCCTCTGTCAGCACTCTGATATAATTTCATTGGGTTTCAGGTGTTGTCTGTTTGTAGCTGATGGTATCTGTGGTCTGATTCAGTTCTCCCAACACTTCTTAATGATCTTTGAGCATCAGCTTGTTGTTTCTCAAAGAGCTATCCACAGTGTCTCCATGACTCTTAGGAAAGAGGATAAACAGAGCCATAATAAAAATACAAAATAACAAAGGTTGATGCCAGGATATCCTGCAAATGTTCCTCCATTGAGAACTGACTACTTACTGTTATTTTTCTTAAAAGTCCAGTGGAAGATCTTTGCTTTCTAACACAAATTCTGCTTTTTGATGAGCTGTTTCACAATGTATCTTCCCTTAAAATCTTACCTCTGACAGCTGTATTACAGCTATAGTACTCTTCACAGAAAAAATCCAGTTGATTTTCTTGTGATAGAAAAGAATAAAATTCTAAAATAAGAATACTTCATCCCCTGAAGACAAATCAAAAGAATTACAATATGTTTGGGTTCATACCTCCCTCTCTCTTTCCCCATACCTCTCTCTAGGAATGTGCTTATGAGTGTGAATATAAATCCCAGAATCAAAGCTAGAATCAAAGTTAAGTGTAAGATGCAACGTGCTTCTTCAGAGATGTAATTAGCTTCCTTCAGAGTAGCATAAAAACTCAGGCTTATTTGCCTACATAATCCTTCTCCAAGATTTCTGCAGACTCTCTAGGCACAGTGGTAAACATGTTCCCAGTTTTGCTTGTCCATTTTTCTTTGGATTTGCTCTCTCTAGGATTTCCATCACTATGTTCTACCAAAACATTCTAATGTTTATTTTACAGGATTTACCAACCCTTCTTCAGTTCCAACTTGCCTACTTCCACATTTGTTGCATTTTTACAGTTGGAAAGAACTGTATCTCCACAGTCACATTCTGCATTTATTGTCTGAGCTGGTTTTGGAGTACATTAAATTGAGGAGGTTGTTAAGATGTGAGAGGTGACTTTTCAAGGACTGGAGGTGTCAGCAGCACTAGCATTGTGGCTGACAAGAGCCCTTGGAGGGTCCCCAGAAACCTGATTTCTTTATCTTTGTATCTTTCACATTGCTGAGCAGATTGCAAGCACTGAGTAACTGTTAATCTCTGGAGCCCTGCTAAAGTAACTGTACCTGCAAGGTATTTATTTCACAGTTGTTTTTCTCTTCTGCTTCCCTGGGCTTGGTTAAGATGTTTATTTACTGAAACTCTCTGAGCTGAACTTGTATACTTAGGAGTTGCCAATTTATATATATCTGTGTGTGTGTATGTACAGATATAAGTGTGTGTGTATATATATATATAGCCTGTGTATGTTGCTGTATATACCTATATTTGTGTACATATATATATATTTATTCAGGGATAGAGAAGGGGTTTAAGAGGAAGCAGTTTTAGCTCTTCTTTTTCAGAAACCTGTCCTTCAACTCTGGCTTAAAACTGAAAAGTATATTGGATTTTCACTGTATCTGCCAGGACCAAACCAAGTTTTTCTGTAGCTGGCAAGTTAAAAAAGCAGCTCACACACGGGCACTGACATCCATAAGTGAGGGAATTCCCCCAGCAGAGCAGGGAATCCTCTGGAGCTAGGTGACAGGTTTTATCCTCACCTCTTGAGTACTGCTGTTGTACTGCTGAAATTCTTAGGTGAATTAGGTGGTTTATTTTGTTTCTTTTAAGAAGTTAGAACTGAGCTTTTGGAGAAGTGGGATGAGAATTTATGTGGACCTTTTGTTGGATGCCTGTTCTTGCATTTTAGCCAGTGAAAAAAAATAAAGTAGCCTCTTAAAGAAGCTCTGTGCTGTTTGCAGCAGACAGGAGTGCCTGCTCTGATGGATGTTTACCGTGGCTTTTCATGCTCTAAACAGAGCAGGTATCATTTTCTCCCCAAAATTCGTTTTTGATTTTGTATAGACAAATTATTGACCTAGATGAGTGCTCCCAACATGCCACAATGTGCCTGGTTTTAGTGGCTTGTATGTACCTTTCTTTCCAAGGACATGTATTTATGTATCCAAGAATCAAGGACAATCCATGGAAGCTTCCCAGATTGTCTCAGATTACCACCCATTTGGATGAAAGGAAACCACAAACTGAAACCAGTTTGCTTTCAAAAGTGCAATTTGTGTATCTCATAAACATGAAGTTCAAAGGAACTGCAGAGTGTACTTCACTGACACCAAGCTCTTGAGAACAGGAGGTTTAATAGCTCTTTGTGGAGTAGTGGCTGCATCTTTAAGGCATTTGCACCTGCTTAATTTTAAGCATATTGAGCTGGGTTTTAGCAAGGCCCTTGTGCACTGAACATGGCTTAAATATCCCAAAGATTCCTGTCCTGCCCTGTAGAAATGAGGAAAGGCAGGCAGTTGGATGAGGCTGGCTCTTCTCAGTGGGGAGGAGGAGGGCGTGAGCAGATGTCTTCTCCACACAGGAGTCTCCTTGGGTGGCTTGGGGTGACTTGGGCTCTGTGACACAGGGTGTTATGTTCTGCTGGCAGTGCAGAACACTGGGTTTGGAGCCAGACACGAGGCCTGGCTGGGGTACTCATGGCACTGCAGTGTTTCAGATGGTTATTTGTCACTCGTTCTCAGTCCTTACCCAGCTGCTTTGAAAAGTCGCTTCAGCTGAGAAGTTCTGGGGGGAAATTTACTTGGGAAAAAACCAGCATGTTCTATAGAGATTCCTGTGCTTGAGTTCAGTAGGGTTTTGATGGACTCTTTTAGACTGGATCACTTTTGTTGTCTGTTTTGATTAGTTAGGCTCCTGGCATAGGGTGCAGTCTGCTTCCTTGTTTGAAGATGGAAAGGTGATGCTTTGAAGCACTCCGTGGAAAATTGGGTAAAGGAAAAGAGTTAAACTGCTTTTCATCTGCTGCTTTCCGTGGGTTTGAATTTTTCTGTTTCTTTTTTTTTTTCCTGCAGTGAGCTCAAGGCTGCTGGTCTCTGGTCCATGACTAGGTCTCCTAGCCTCTGCCACAGCATAAAGAATGATAGTCATGTGGTCCAGGAAGCAAAAATCTGAAAGGCTTTTGTGTGTTTACCAAGTACTTCTTTTCCAAATGGCTATTGCAGCTCAAAGGTTCTAGGTGGCAAGAAAGATTTCAACAAAAATGCAGAAGGTCCTTATTGCCAAGATGAGCAGAAGGCATAGAGGCTTAATGTGACCAGTTTCCCATACAGAAAAGGGCTTCATTACTGATCTGTATGTGACTAAGTTCAGTTGCTGAATAGTCACAATAATATAATTTCTACAGTGGACAGATATGCAATAATCTACTGTTTTTCTCCCAGCTTCTTTCTTCAATTTTACCAGTTAGGCTACTCATGGATAAGAGAGTAAGACCAATTTGGCCTTTTTTCCTTTGAGGTGAGTGAAACAAGGCAGCTGCTTGTCAATATAAGCCTAATTTGACTTGATCTTCTCCAGTTGGGTGAAATAGTGGAGTAAGAGCTGCAGTCACTGATATACTTTGTGTGAGTAGTTCAACCACTGAAAACACATCATGCTTAGTAGATTGGGAAGCACTTAATAAGGAGAAGGCACTTGGACTCAGAAATGTGAAAGTGAAATTGTGTAGAAAATTCTGCCAACTAATGGGCTGAAAAATATTTTGCAAAGGCTATTTTCTACCCTTACTTCTAATATATCTTATACATTAATAGCCTGAACAACTGGAGAATCACACACATTAATGGCACAGTTCACTTGGAACAATTTGTTTTGCAAAATAATGAACTCTGTCAGCAAAAGTTTAACACTTCTCTAAGTGGGGCTGACAGTTCAGCTTTCTGGTAACTTAGTCAGTGTTTCCCAGTAAAATAAATGCTGATGGTGTTTGACTAAATCTCTGTGAGATTCACTAACCTGGGGGGAGGTTCTGCCACCACTTTCAATTTTTTTTCATTTTGTTTAAGGCGTTCTCAGGAGTAGCTTGGAAGGGAATACTGCAAAATATTGACAATTTCTTTTTTTGGAGAGCTCTAATCCTCTCATGCTTTGGCATCAGAGGTGGCATGAGAAGGTACCTTCACCTCATTAAAGTAATTCAGCCCAGGTGGAGGTTTGTGTACCCTAGAGTTTTTCAGCCGCAGCGTCAGGAGTGACATCAGATCTGGTGGGTTTTTTGCAGTCTGTAGTGCAGCTCATGCTGGCAGAGGATGCTGTATCCTTGGTTATGGAGGGGGCTCAATGGTGCAGTTGGGAACAGAGATCCTCAGGGGTGTTCAGAAGCAGGGGAGGCTTCTGACCTTGGTGTTACCCTACCTCTTCAGAGGAAGAAGCAGAAGAAAGGTATAAATACTTAGTCTGAGATTGTAGGAGACAGATCTGTGAGAGCAGCAGTGATGGAGGTACAGAAAGGCTGGTTGGGTGAGGAGACAGATCTAGTGTCAGGGAAGACAGGGTACAGGATCACTGTCCCTTTTGTCTCTCTTGTTACAAGAAGAGACAAAAAAAGAGTAAAGATGGACATAGCAACAAGGAAAACAGGAGGAGATGATGCAGTTTGAGGTGTAGGAGAGGGTGACTGGGGTGGAATGGTGGGAGGAGGGAAGAGAAGAAAGAGGAGCAGGCTGGTGTGTATTAGTTTGTGGGTGGGCAGAAATCCACCACCTAGAGCACTTGCTCCTTGCACTGCCCATGAGGACACACAAGGCAGCAAGTACCTGCCAGAAACAAACAGTGTCTTTCATTCAGATCAGCTCAGGGCAGTGGAAAAGGCCAGCTACATCTGAATGCATGTGGCAGGAGACAGGCTGGCTCTAAAGCAGCAGCATGTGCAGCAGGCCATGAAGCTCTAATACAATTGCAGTTTTTCAGCAGCTTTCAGTGCCCAAGATGGTAGTTGTGCTGGTTTTGTTTCTGAACATTTTGTTTAACTATTACTAAAAGTGCCTGTGGTTATTAAAAAACTCAGTTTGCCTGTGCTAATTTACCTCCTCTTGTATGTGCCTCATGAGGCATTCAGTTGCATCATTAGAGTGCTGCTTTGAGCTCTGTTCCAGTGCCCAGAGCTCTGGCATTGGTGTGGCACCTGGCTCAGTAGTGAATGTGGCTGAGGCTGAGACAGCCCTGTCCTTCTCACTGTGGGAAGCTGGAGACTAAATAAAGCAAATGGCAGGAATAGAAATACTGGTTTCATGATAAATTGGATTGTGTCCCTGCCTGTGACAACCTCTGTTTGGCAGCCTCCCACCTGCAGAGCACTCAATATTGCACCACTTTAAACATTTTTAAGTGTAAAATAAATCCTCAGTTGCCGTGCCAGAGTGGTTGAGTAAAGCAGGCTGCAGGATGATGATTTGTGAGTTGTCGGCAAGGAGCCACCATTTTCAGCACCAGATGCTAAATGGGTCTTTAACCTTCATTGAGGGGCTGGGGCACATGCATTAGCACTTTAGCTGGTTTGCAGCAGTTGCAGGATGAGCTGTTCCACTGAGCACTGACCAGTACTGTGGAGCATGATCCCTGACTGATGATGGATGTATTGCTTTCCAAGCTAAACTGACCCCGTGGAGAAAATGTACAGGTGATGTCTAGCTATATTGAGAAGAAGGATCACCCTTTTCATCAAGGGCATATATAGAGGGAAGTTATAAAAGCTTAATAAACAAATAAGTAGTTTATTGATGATTAACTAGAGTGCAGGTTGCTTTTATGTGTTTGAAGCACCATCTGTGCCACACTTGGGAGAGACTGGGCTGCAACAACCCCATCTTTAGTGTTTTCTTGCTCCCTTTCATCCTCAGGATCAGTTGGGGGTTCTGGGAGTGGAGATCCATCTCCAACTGTGTCTGGTTCAGAGGTCTAGACTTGTTTACTCTAAGGAAGAGGTCATATGAGTCCAGTACAAACACAGCAGCTTTGTTCTGCAAGATGCTTCTCTTCTATGCTTTCTTTCATACCATGCTGTCCCATGGCATTTCACAACAGTGGGGCATAGCAGAGCTGAAAAAGTTATCTATCCTTTGATTTCTAGGACTCCAGATTTGGAGGCCCAGTTCTAATTCTTACAAATTAGAGGTTAGCTGTGTCAGGGCAGCACTTTGGGAACAGACTTGGGGAGGACAGCCTGAAGCAAAGAGTCTAAGCTGAAGGCATGCTGAGGTGTGAAGTTGCTGCTGGGCCTGTGTCATGATCCAGCTTTAAAGTTATTAGAAATGCTTCTACCCAAAATAAGGTGCAAACAAGACCATATGCCAAGGTCAGTAGTATTTTTATTTAATATTAAATTAAATAAAGGGTTTTATTTAATAGTAAATACGAAAGAGAGAGAAAAAGAGAAAAAGGAAGAGAAAGAAGTAGAAAAGAGGTAGAGGGACAGAAAGAGAGGCAGAATAAAGAAAATATCGTCATTCTATGGACCCCAACAATGTTCCATTGATCCACTCCAGCTTCAGTGGTCTTCTTGGTGGTGAAAGTCCCCCAAAAAGCACAGAATCCAATGAATTAATATGTATATTCAGGGTGGGAATGCCCTGGTACATCCCCCAGGGCAGGGCCCATCTCTTGCCACACTATTTTGCATCATTTGCATCACTTGGAGTCCTGTGGTGCAAAGCCTCAGGAATGAGTCTAGGGGGTGCTTTGGGAGGTCTTTGATGGATTGTGACGCCCCTCATCTGCCTCTCACGTGAATGTCCTGTGGATGTGGCCTATGGGTTTGGGGGTTCCACAGCTGGGCCAATTTGTGTAATGGAGGATGGGTGTTCAGTGCCTCTGACCAGAGGTTATGTCATGCACCCAAAATCTCCTTCTCCCCCACTCATTTCAGGGGGAGGCTGTATAAACTTGGCTTCTGTGGGTTGTGGTCTCCCCCACCCCAAACCCAGCAAGAGGTGATTCTCAGTGCAGCTGCTGGGTTTTACTTTCTTGTGGATGCATTCTTTTCCCTCAGCCTTGTTTGTTTCTCCCTAGACCTGAGATGATTGAACAATAGTGTCCCCTTTATCTTATCTAGGCGGCTTAACTCACAGTCCAAAGTTCCAGTCAGGCATCTTCAAGAAGGCTTCTGTGGTTGTAGCATCTTTATACAGTTTTTGCTATAATGGGCAAAACTCCCTGATAGCAGTGTTAAAGGCATGAACCTTTTCAGTCCCTGACAGGCTGAGAGCAGCTTGGAAGGAGAGGGTAAAGCTGGGGAGCAGGGTATTAGTCTGCATCACTTTATAACCTCCTTCTCTGGGACATCCATCATCTCTCTCAGTCAGTTCTTCCAGAACTTGTGTTTATTCTGAAGATGTCTGGATTGGTTCTTCGCTTGAGAGCTTGTGCCGAGTTTCTGCTAAGCCTTGTCATGGGACTGACTTTTGCTTTTGATTGCCTGCAATGTACAATGGAGTTCTGCTTTGCATTTCTTGGATCATGTCTGCAGAAATGAATTTAAACTATTCTTGTTTCTACTCATCTTCTTTGCTCTCCTTTGCTTCTCATGCTCCTGAAAGCAGCCAGAAAGCATTTTTGCTTATATCCTTGGTCTCTCTGGATTAGATGGAAATGTAAACTCATGGGGACAAGAAACACCTCTTGGAAACAACTGCAGGGCGCTTTGGAGTACAGCTGTTTCTGCTCCATTTGGTGCAAGTGATCAATAAAAACTTAGATTAAAAACTTCCATCGTGCAAGCATTTAAAACCAAACTGCATGTTATATCAACCCACTCTCAATTGGTGAGGCATGCTGAACATCTTGATGCTGCTTTTCTGATTGCTCTTTTTTAAAAAAAATATATATAATTAGCACCTCACTTTCCTCTGCAGGGATTTCTTTTCCCCATCTGGTATGTCTTGCAGGGTGGGCAGGTAGAGATCAAGCCACAGTGGTGCTTCTGGCTCAAGAATTGGCCCTTCCAGCCGCATTTTGGGCTGTGCCTTGTTCTGCTTGAGGATCTGGAGAAGCTGCAGCAGTGACTGTGGGGTCACAGTCAGGGAGGGAAGTGGTGGCTCTGACAGAACAGAGAGTGTGTTTGCTGCTTGCTCCTAGCTGAGCAGTGGTTGGTTCACTGGGCTCCCACTGGGGCCAGCACTGGGCAGCCTGTCCTTGCCCCCATGCTGCAGGGCTTTTGTGCTTTTTAAGTGGTCACTGCTTTGGCAGAGTTTAGATGAGCACTGCTCGCCCATTTTCCTTCATACAGACCTATCTGAAAAACCTTTTAACTGGTGTTATTTTCCATTATATAATGGTTTGGTTTGGAAGGAAAAGATCATCTTGTTCCTCTATTTCTCCCTCTTTCTAAACATTTGCATTTCTGTTGATGACAATCTGCAGTAATGCAGACACCTTTTGATGCATTCCAGGATAGAGTAAACACTCTGTAGGAGAAGTTCTTTGCTTATAAATAATCATTTATTCCCCCTAATTTGAATGGAAGGCAACATTTTACTTATTTTTTTAAACTGTCAGCTTAATTCTGTGTTTGTTACCAGTGTAAACTCTTGTCTCTGGAGCATTCTGGGCAATTTGCAAACAGAGAAGTTAATACATAATGTGCTCAGCACAAGTAGGCAGGGGCCACTAGGTTGATGAAATGTCAGCTGTCCTTACCTAGCCAGGGCAGATTTTGGCATACCTGGAGGTGCAGGAGATGTTAATGCAGTCTGAGAGATGCTTCTAGCAGTTTGCATCATGGATTGTGCAATACATGTAATCAATAGGCTGTTAAAGAGGCTGCAGGCTCTCTATTGCTGGGTGATTTCAGATGATGCATTAAATACAATTGGGAATGATAGGGCTAGCTGCCACAGACTGGCTCTATTTTACCTGAACATCTTTCGACAGTGGGTTTTTTGTCTGCATGGTGTATATTACAAATGTACACAGCTCTCACCACCAAACAGGGACAGCAGTGCACTGTGTGAGTGTAGGAAGGAGGTGGTTATGCCCTGCAAATTCTGTTGTAGAAGCTAGGCAGGATTTAGGAGCAGGGCACAGTCTTTTAGTTGGAGAACTGGGATCCCAGCTAGATGTTTTGCAAGATGATCTGTGGCAGACACTGCTCCCAGCCCCCAAAGCTGGTATTCTGTGCCGCAAATGGAGCTCCTCTTTGCTGGAGGTTGTTTAAAAATACATGTCAGTGAAACAGAGCTCACAGGCCTCCTTGGCTGAGGGCCCAAAGCTAATCACTAGAGATTTCACAGTGAAGTTGTTCACACTGTCTGTTTGATTAATGGTTCATATTTTGCTGATCTCAGACTTTTTATTTAATTCTTAAATTTAATACATATTACTTACATGATTCAAATATGTTTTAATTCCATCTTAAATCCAGTGGAACAGTCTTTACAGTGGAGTTGGCTTTTTTTTTTTGCGCAGCAGCAGCATGTTTGCAGAGGCTCGTGCTTGGACATGCAGCTGGTTAGTAGGATTCTTCACAATCCCGTTGTATGCACTTCTCTGGAAGTCTCTTAAAAGTAAGAAACCAAAGAGCTCAGAAACACCGTGGAACTGAACCTCAGTGCATTATGCCTGAAGGCTATGAGGGATAACCCTGCTGCTCTCCCAGGAGAGAGGTTTGCTATGTCAGGCTGTCACAAAGGTATGTGCAGAGAGGCTGGGTGGGAATGGGAATGCATGTTTGGGTCCACTGAGATCACCTTGCAAAGTCCAGCTGGTTTCCCTTGGCCAAAAATTTGAGAATGTCAGAGTGAAAGCTGATTTTTACAAGTTCACACAGTCTGTATGCTGCTCCCTTCCTTTAAATGAAACATCCTTTTCTTTCCCCCAGGCAGGAAAACCCCAGGCGTGCTCCCATTGTGGCTGCGCTGTCTGGGGACAGGCTGTTTGCTGTGCCTCTGGCACCAGTGCTGCAGCAGCAACTGCAGTGGCTGTTGGATAAACAGTGCCCCTCCATCTGTTCAGCTGTGCATTCCTGAGGATGCCTTTCTCCCTGCTTTGCATACATGCACGAGGAAGCCACTGCTATCTAAGTACAGCCATGCCAAAGGGTTCATTAACAAGGGACTTAGCAGTTGTGCCGTGTTTGCCTGCAGAGCTTTGATCTTGAGAAGGGCACTCAACAGCAACACCACTGCTGCCATATCAAGGGCCTTTATCCCAAGCACCTGGGGCTGGAGGCTCAGCAGGGAGGAGCTTTGAAATGAGCTAGGAGTCTTTTTCCTGAGAACCATGAACCTTTGTCTCAGTTGAATGTGTGTTTGCTATTTTTCAGTGCTACAAGTGATCAGTTGTTGTAAAATCTCTAAGTGATTTGTGTTATGAAGAAATTTATGACAAATGCAAGTAAACCTACTGCTTTTGACACTTGTTTCTCTTAATATTTTCAGTCCTGAATGACAAGTGGACTGTATTCTTTGTGGTTAGCACAGACTACTTGCAGAAGAAGTCTCATGCATTCATACCTTCACAGCTCAAAACAGCTTCTCAAGCCAGCTTTTCCAGCAAATTTCCTCTTCCTGAGGTTAATGGTTGAAGATCATAATAGCTAGGAACAGAAGTCCACAAAACAAGGCAGTATTCTCCATGCAATAATACATCTTAGTACATTTGTTAGGTTTTAGTATGCTATTCCTTCTCCCTTAACTGCACTACTTTAGTCCAGACCTAACACTGACATGCCAGCTAACTCATTTTCATGTCTCTGCATCCTCTTTGTCCTGCTTTCTTGGGTTTTTGCTCATGTTCACAGGAGCAGCCCTGCCAGGCTGTGCTCCACACAGTAATGTGTGTAATCGCTGTTCAGAGCTCTGCTGTGGGTAGTGGGGTCTGCTGTGTGCTGCTGTGGCTTTTAAAGCCAAGAAGTCTCTCCCTGAGCTGACACAGTGCTCTCCAAGTAGCTGCATTTGTTTGTGTTTTTTCTTTCTCCACTCTCCCAGGGTGGTTTCTGTTCCTGTGTATGACACCAGTGAAGTGCACAGCATGCTGCCTTCCCATCTAGGTAGTCCAGGCTTCAGTTTATTTATAGGTCAGGAGAGCATGAGTGGCATTTCCAGGTTTAGGGAGGTGGAAGAGAGAAACAACAGAAGGGAGCAGCTTGCTAGCAAAGAAGAGATTATTTGTCAGATTATGTCTCTTCCTGGAATGAGTTAATTTGTTTTAGAGGACCAGCATGAGAAAGGCAGGAGTCCTGGGACTGCTGTGTTTGTCAGGAAAGCTCTGTACTGGAATTACAGACACACAGAGGCCCTTGCCTAAGCTGGTAGGGTGACATGATATGGGAGCTTGTAGTGTGCCACTGAACTGATTTTATTTCTGCATTCAGAGGCAGTGTGCCTGCTTTGGTTCTTTTTAGGTTCTGAGATAGGAAATGTTGGAAAGGAAATATTTCCAGCTTCTGCAAACTTTCTTCTCCTTTTTATGTAGCACATAGTCTGGAAGCAAAAGTCTTTGTTGCTCTGCCAGTATGGCTGTTAAGAAGAAAAGATAAAAATATGCCAAAGAAGATTTTAAAGGAGCACCAACAGGCAATGATCTTACCAACAGATAAAAAAACCTTCAGTTTTACCTCAGCATCTCTTATGTAGTGCTTCTCCCCCACCCTCTTATTTTTGTCTTCTGAGCTATCACTGTGAGATAGAGAAGAAATGGTATTGAGAAATTTAGTGTCTGCACAGAATCACAGTCTGTCCCTTTAAACTACAGGGAAGCCATAGTGGAATTTCTATTCTGGGAATAGTTAATTCTGTTTAAGGTTGGGCAAGAGAGAAGTGCTCACAGGCTTAGTAGCAATATTTTTACTCCATTTGTTTTTTCTCTTAAGGATTTGCCTGCCTCATTTGATGTAAAGTGCATTTATTGATCAATCCCCCACTAAGGATAAGATCATGAAGAAAAAGAGGGTGAGAGAAAGAAAGGAAAAGAACCAAACAAAAAGCCCAGAAGACAGTATTTGTAGCTGTAGTGCTGTTATATAATAGCCATTATGTAATGTCTATTGGTGCCAACTAAAAATATACTGGAAGATAACTTCCAATTCATTGAAGCATTTAACTAGCATCATCCCAGTGTTTCTGGTTCTGGGTTCAACCCCTTCTGCAGATGTTGAGAAGAGCTTACAAGTCCCCTAGGAAGCACAGCAACCCTTTCTGCCTTTTATTCCTCTTCTTGTCCACTCTTGATTTTTTTCTTCTAACTGGAGTTTTAGAAATGGTAAATCCCTCTTCAGGTCACCTCTCTGCACATCCCACTGACCATGCCATTGGTCCATAGAGCCTCTCTCCTAATGCTTTGTTCAGCTAAGCTTTAAATGTCTATGGCAGATGCTGGGTTTCAGGGGAAGCTGAGTGTAAAGCAGGGATTAGATTTTGCAGCAGACATTGAAAACTTGACAGCTTCATAGGTAATGTTTTATAGGAGGTTGTTCTCCCGTAGCTGAGCTGCAGCTAAAAGTATCTTGCCTTTTCCATCCTTAAGCTTCCCCTTGAACTGCCAACAGAACCTGCCATCATGCCCAAATGCTCAGTCCAGCTACAATTGCAGAAATGGGCACCCCAGGATACCCCACAGCTGACCCCGGTGTGATGCAGACCATGGTTTGCCCTTCCTCTCTGAAGCACAGCATCGACGTGGCTGTGCAGAACCTGGAGTACCATTTCCAGAGGCAGAGTGGGCAGCCCAGGCTGAGCAGTGCTGCAGGATGGAAGTGCCTTGGCCAGGGCTAGGGGGCAGTGGCAGCCTCTCTAGGGAGAGAAGCAGACATCAGCTATGATGCCCTGCACAGGGTGGGTGTGACAGCTGTGGTCCCCTTGACACAAGGAACATGACAGGCTGCTGAAAGTGACCCAAGGAGGAGCAGCAGGGAGGTGACCCAGACATCAGCAGTGAGCTGCATCACTCGTAGGGACCCAGCAAGGTTTCTTGATTTGGACAACCGAAGTCTAAATAGTGCTGGCTGAAAAATCCATGAGCAAAAAAATTATATCCAGGATTTCAGTCTGCACAGAGCCTTACAATATTGTAAATAACATGATGTATCACAGAATTGTGTGAGTGCTTTAATTAAAACCTCGTGATAGTGCTGAGGGAGGGTAGTAGACATATTCTTACCAGAGATGAAGCTGAGCTGTGTTTGAAGCAACTTCACACAGAGGGATTCAGAAAGCAGGGTTTAGACTCCTGTCCTGTGCTGTAATTGATGTAAAGCATTCCCATTTCTGTTCTTCATTATTGAGAAGTCATGGTACTGTTCTGTACCTAAGCACTAAGACTGTGCAATGGCATAAATCTATATTCAGTTTTGTTGCTACAGTAGATGCATCCTGTTAATGAACAATGGTCAAGGAGACTAATGGATCCATTGCAGGCATAAGAGGTGAGGAGGGAACTGTCCAAGCCCTCCAGAATCACTGTTTCAATCCCCAAATGGGATCAGCAAGGGGCTTTGTTTTTCAGAAGAGCAAAGGTTTAGTCTGTCTTCAAGACTTATAGAGTATTTGTTTTGCATGACTTTAGGCAAGAAGCATCTTGTGATTGCATCCACATAAGCATTGTGTACATCAAGTGGCACGTTTTATTCTTGAAGGTGCAGAAGTCATTAGTACCTATTGTAGTTATTGTTGTTGCTATTGCATTATTGCAGCAACAGAATGAAGCAGGAGTGCATGTAACTCCTAGTTAAACTCAATTTCTTGTGCAGGAACAGAAATGTTGACAAATAATGAAGGGAATGAACAGTGCTTTGTGCGTGCATTGGCTACAACTCAGCTGCAATGACAAGTGCAATTATGTTATGTCAAGTTTTAATAAGGGGGAAATCCTCATAAGTGGAACTAAGATTTTATCCAACAGGTATTTTTGTCTGCTTGCTTTTAACTGAAGCAGCCTACTTTCTGTCACATGAATGTGCTTCACATGCTAGCTCCTGGTCATGTGCAGGAAGCCTTTCTGCTGGAAGATGCCTATGCAGGAAGGCAGTGGGTACTGGGTTAAAGTAGTGGATCAGGACATAGAAATTGTATCATGTGGGGTCAGATGTTTTAACCTGGTTGAGTGTTGATGCTTGTCTCTGGTAGTTGTTGAGTGATGTGGATGCTTGCTCAAAATCGCAGCAAATTAGGTGAGTGATAATTGTTTAGCACTCTGGGATACAGATTTAGGACTCTGCAGACTCAGGCCAGAATGATTTGCTTTCTGTGAGGTAAGATATGGTGTACAGTGCTTATTCCTTTATTTGTATGAAGACAGGGAGAGAGTCTATGCAAAAGCTTTTTGCTGAGATGTGTGTGAATAGAAACCACTCTCCATTTGCTTGTGTTTTTGGATCACAAGTGGCAGACAGTTGGAAAAGAAAAATGTAAAATCTGGGGAAAAAAGAGGCAGTGGATTTACTGCTGCCTTGCTGGGCCAGCCAAGCACTCACAATACACTCACTTTGGTGCACTTCCCTTGGTGACAACAGCAGCATATGAACTGGAGACATGACCATAAATTTTTTAACACTAAAAAGCTGGAGGTCTGAAACATTGGATAAGGAGCAAGATCCACTGTCCTGCACGTGCTCCCCTCTGGGAAATACACAGGGGCAGCTAGCGTGGAGATGCTGGACTATTGGCTGTCCTTGGAAAGATGGAAACCACTGCATTGGAAGTCTTCAGTGTGCTTTTAATGGGGCCAGTCTGGGGAGCTGGGTCTGCTGCATGGTTTTACATGCTTATGGGCAAGATGTTGAGGAAAGCATTCACTACATTTCTGAATAGGCAGAAATAAACCAGGGAGTACTGTATCAGTGCTATTGTGTGGGATTGTTTTTCAAAACACTGTTTCATCTCGAAGCTCTGACCAACTCTTTGACTGGAAATCAGCTGGGTTTGTTACTGTGCCTGGGTTTAAACTGTGCTTTCCTTTAACTGTATTTAGTCTACATCTTGCATTAAAAATCCATGTAATTTTATGGCCAGAAGATGCCCTGGCTGTTCTCCTGTACAACAGTGTCACCACCAAATATGCCATAGCCGTTAAATCACCCCCTGCAGTGACATGCATATCTTGAAGCATTTAAATGACTTCTGTAAATTAAGCTTTTAGGATTAGTCATCGTAGATTTGCAGCATCACTGGTGCGTTGCCAAGGACCCCAGTTTTGTCACCATGACTACTACTGCAGGGTTACTGAGAAACACAAACTGCAGGGAAGTTTATTCACGTGCCAGAATGCCGAGTGGGTGAGTGATGATGTTTCACCCACCACGGCCAGAGGAACACCTGATTGTTTATATCCAGCACAGCCTGGAGGTGGGCCTCCAGAGGGGAGAAGATGCTGTTATCCATCCAGGGAAAGTCACCATCATACTTATTTCTTGTATTGTCACTTGTGTGTGTTCAATAAATAGTGTGCTTGGAGAAGATTGGGAGGTGTATGCCTACTCTCTGAAATGCTCTTATCCTGAGGGGATTATCCCTTCCCAGGAAAGTCAGTCCTTCACCATGGGGAGTGAAAGCTGCAGGAGAGCTGATCTTGTGACAAAGTAATGGTAATGATAAAATCCCCTGGTGCTGCCTAGTGAGATGAAGTGTCATGTTTGGAAATTTTTTTTTAAGCCTGAGCCCTGAAAAACAGAATGCCATGGATTGTCTCCAGTGAGGAATATACCACCCAGCTCTTCTCTGCTATTGCTTCTTTAAATATATGCTTACTTTGTGCAAGGGGAAGCTCCTGGCCCCTGTATTCATTTTCTTCAGACATTTGGGAATTAGGTCTTTAGAAATACCACTGCTGGAAACTCTTAAGTGCCGTCTCCTCCAGTTTGGTGCTCTTCTATTGTTTGAAAACCCATTCCTGTAGCTTTCTTCCACCTTCTCCCACAGCATCTTCTGGGATATCCAACATGTATATTTGAGTTTACCTGGCAGATCTTGGAGAGAATGTACATTTGGTAGCATCATCTGGTATATTTTCCCCTATACTGTTGATATTCGTGGCTCTTTCTCATGTAATTGTCTCTTGTTCCTCTTGTTTCTGATTTATTTCATAATGGCTCAGGACCAAAGTTGTCCTCCTGGCTGAACCTCCTTCTCTCCTGGTACATGTCCTGGACTCTCCTACTGAATCCTTCAATAAAACAGTGCCAGAAATCATCAGTTTACGGCACCTCATGGAAGAAGGGTCCAAGTTTTGAAATGCCTTATGGTTCTTGGAGGGAGAAGGAAATCCAGGGAAAGGTTTTTAGCTCCCTATCAGCTCTTTAGGCACTTTGTCCTGCTCCAGGCAGGAGTGCTGATAAACAGGCTGCCCAGCAGTGTGCTTAGAGCCAGGTAGGAGCAAAGCTTTTCTCAGAGAGTGTTTTCCTTCATGCATGAATCTGCCTTTTCCATCTCACCCCATCCCATCCCGATCCGCATCTCCTCACAAGAGCTCCTCACAGCTCTTGTAGCTGAGCATCTCTGTAAGGCTGGCTGCCCTGTCTGAATGTGGGATCCTCCCTGTGCTGCTCCACCAGCCCTGGGCCGCCACTTTGCCATCTTGGCATGAATGCCTGAGTGGGTTTGTTGTTTTTGAAAGAGATTCTTTGAATTCAAAACATAGCAAATTCCTGGGGGAGGGAGCTGATGGATTATGCTGTGAGTGCTCTGTGCCTGGGACTTGCTCTTCTGTGATCCTTCCCTGACCTTCCAGCAACAGTGCCAAAAACCTCTGTTGTGAGTTACAGATCAAAAATGCATAAATAGAATTAACCAACTTGCTGGGGTGAAAAAGGAGATGAAAGCTTCTGATGCCAACTCACATGTGTGGCCTGAAGACAAACTCTGTCCTACAAGCCAGCTACTCTCTCAAAATGGAGCTGGTCAGGAGGAGAGAGCATAGCTGTGTGCTTACGTGTTCTCTAGAGGAGGCTGTCTAGTGATGCACGTAAGTACATTACACGTTTGTGTTCTAGTAGACCACCACAGCCCAACTCTTCTTCCATTTAGGAGATTTCCCACTTAAACCATTCTAGTTTCCTTCGTATATTCTGGTTTTATCTCTAATTTCCCACACATAAGCTGTCAGGTTCTTTACCACTACCGTTCCCCTGAACAAAACCGCTTTTGCAGAGTTATTTTCACCTATGCAGTAACATACTTCTTTGAGGTCTGTGTGGGTGTTGGAGTTTAGAAGTTTTCCTTTTGTTTCTTTCTCTTAGAGAATTTTCTCCAATTTTTTGTTGCTAAGAGACAATAACGACTGGGTCCTTAGGAGAGACAAAAAAAGTTTCCCCCTGGTGTGGCTGGCTGCACTCTTACCTGGGAGTTCTCTGGAGGGGCAGAGATACTGGGAGAATTGGGCTGGGGCTGGATGGAGCTCCTGGCCTGCTTTTGTTCTCTCAGCGTTCCTAGGGCAGACAGGCTGCGGTCGCTGTGGGGAGAGTTCCCCACCACTGCGGGTTCTGCCTT
>JAOTQP010000828.1:3049929-3077750 GCA_026413545.1 Cichladusa arquata
CCTGCCGGCCGTGCCCGGAACTGCAGCCAGGGCCGGCGCTCAGAGACTTTACTGGGTTTTCTGTTTGGTTTGGTTTGGTTTGGTTTGTTTATTACTTGGATTTTTGTTTGTTGTTGCCATTGTTGTTTGCCTTCGTATATACATACATACTAGTATGGAGCTGTTATTCCTTTTCCTCTATCTCTGCTTGAAAGCTCCTTAATTTCAAAGTTATAATAACTCAGAGGGAAGGGGGTCATGTTTTCCGTTCCAAGGAAGGCTCCTGTTTTCCAGTGTCAGTCCCTTTCCATATTTGTATTTATCTTGGCTGTTCTGGAGAAAGAGGGGAAAAATACATTTCCACTTCAGAACCATCTTGGCATAAGTGAATTTTGTGCCTGTTTCTTCCCAGACTGTTTGCACTGATCCCAGGGTGAAAATAAAGATGTAAAATCCTGAGCCATCATAACACTGCCTCCAAAGTATGCTGCCTGGTGTTGAGAGAATCTCATTTTTAATTACTACTAATGCTGTTTCAATGGCACTTAGCACTGGATTACTCAAAAGTCTGGCTGTCTCAGGAACACCAAAGTTAGCCATAGGCAATGCAGAGAGGACTCACGTTTTGCTAAGCCTCATCCAACTATGCAGAGGCAAGAAGAAACCCTTCTGTGTCCTGTTTGCTTCATTTTCAGCTACCTCTTCTGTCCTGGTTGGTTTTATCTGTGGTTTCTAGCCTGTGCTCCACCTCCATCTCTCTGTGTCCTGACGAAGGAAGCGCTGTGATAAAATGTTAATGTTCAGATTCTAGCTATGAGCAGCAGCAGTCGCATCCTGCTGTGTAATGTTCCTTGTCGTGGGCTGCAGTGCTCGGAGGCTGGGGCAGGCTGCCTTCCCTTCCCTCCCCATGCCAGCTGCTCTGCAGGCCTTGCCACAGCTCTGGCACTGGGCTGTGGGGAGCTGTGCTGGGCACTGCTCCTGCCTTCCCCTCTCCCAGCACTAAATACCTGGTGTGCTCTGTCTCTCATGGTCCTTTATCAGCTCCAGCTTTGTTTACTTGCATAAGTCTCTCAGTGCCTTATCAGATTAGCATGGTTTCAAAGTGTTAAGAACATCGGTGCCTCAAACTCTTTTGCAGTAGCTTGCCTTGGTCTCAGATTAGATGCAGACGTAATAATAATAATAGAAAATTGAATAACAGAAAACTGTTCAGGTAGAGATGCTTTTCATCCTGGATTAATAATAGAAGCGTGGAGACCTATTGGAAAGGAGCAGAGTTTTCTGTAGTTGCTTTAATCCTAGCTGTGTCTTTGTTATCTGACTGTTTTACTGGTTCATGTTCAGGAGCAGTGGACAAAGCCCCCATGTGCTTCCCCAGCACATGAAGAGAAGGGATTCCTGTTTGTCCCTGTGATTGGGTAACAAGGCCCATCTGAGCAATGTCTCATTTCTCCTGTATGTTTGGAGATGTGATTTGTGTAAAGAAGTGGAAGAGGTTACACTGGAGCCAGCCACCATCATCCCTGCTTCCCTCCCTCCCTCCTTCTGTGAGAGCAGCAGTAAGGCATGCTGCATGTATGTGAGCGCTATGTCAGCACTTAGGAAAGAATGAGATCTTCCTGTTCCGAACAGTGGCCGGAATAATCGGACCAATATCTTCATAACATCTCAAATGGCAAAGGGATGTGTGCTGCTGAAGACCATGGTGGGAGATGGCCATCCAGCCCCTGTGAGGATACTCACTCCTCTGAAGGGAGCTGGTCCTGAGCCTGGTCCCAGACCTGGATGCAGCCCTAACCAAGCTGGTGCCTGCCTGAAGTGTTGAGTGGCCAGTTTGCACCTTATGCCCTCCCACCTCACTTAGGGAGGATCTGTTTACAGAGTACTTTTGCCTTCCTTGGAGTGCTAGGTACAGCAGAAAATAGGCTTATAGTATAACTAGGGAGGAGATATCTTTACTTGTAGACAGAAAAAGGGCTCTGCTTTCCATGTTCAGGCCATATACCCATTCCCAGGATGGAGTCTCAGCCCCTCCAGCTCCCTCTGTCCCCCATTTGCCTGGCTACAAAAGCATCCAACAGCCAGCACTCACACTGTAGCTTGGGCTCAGCCAGCACCAGGCATTGACATTTCTATCCAGAAAAATGTATTATTATTCCTACTTGCTCTCACCCTTCCCTCACCATCTCCCTTAAAATTCCCACCCCTGGCTTGCTGAATAATTTCAAGGTGCTAATTGCCCCGCACTGCAGCTGATCCATTGATCTGGAACACAAACAGTCTCAAGGTAATTTTCCGTCTGAGCCAGTCTGGGGCTTGCGCAAGTGCTGATGTTTGTTTCCTTGCTTTTTAATTTCCTGCAAAGAAAAGCTTTTGTGTTGCTCTCCATTAGATGCCTGTGCCTCTGCCTCAGCCAGCAGCTGCTGTGTAAGGCCACGTGGGGCTGGAGGAAATGGACACTCACAGTACCCGATTCTGTGTAATTGAAGTCTGTGGGTGGAAATTGATAATCCTGCTTACTCATACTGTGTCCCTCTATCAAAACTGTTAGCCTAGTCCCTGAGGTATCAGGTGGCTTCTTTGCCCATCTTTAGTCCTGCATTTGGGATAGACTGGGAGCAACTCACACTCTTTGTCCAGTTATAAAAATACTTGTTCAGCTAGATAAATACTTTGAGGCAGAAGTTCCTGGGGTTGCACATCTCTGAGGATTCAGACATCCCTGTCTGTAACAGCTGACCACAGAATCCAGCACTGGGTCACTACTGGCCACTAGGAAGTGCATCCTGCACAGCAGAGAGTTAATTTTCCTGGCTGTTGCTTCCAGCAGCCTCAGCAGAAGCTGTGCTTTGCAGGGTTTGATCCGAGGGGCGGGGGTGTGGGATGATGTAATGTTGCCAACTCCTGCACTGGTGGGAGGAGGTGAGGTAAAAAAAAAAACCTCATCTGCATTCATTTCTCTCTCCAGCTTGTATGCTGGAGATAAACTGGTTCAGTTTACCTGGAAGACTTGTTTTTGTATTTTTAAATAAAATCAGTGGTTGTTTTTCTTACCCAGGGTAAGGCTGGTGTGGCAGCAGTGGTGGAGAGCAGGATGGGGCTAAAGGTGCTGGCAAGGCTGCACCCTACGTGCGCCTCTCCAGAGCAGGGGCAGGATGAGCTTTGCTGTCCCATTTCTGGAGGCAGGTGGTGTATGCATGTAAGTAGAAACAAGTAGCAGTTGTCTACAGTTCGTCATAAGCAGATTTTGTAAAATGTAACACCTATCTCCCTCCGGAAAAGCAGCCCCTTCACAGACTAGGATCCAAGTTGCCCATGCCTCAGCCTGCAGCATTTCACCCAAAGGGGTCTAAGTCTGAAGGGAAGGATAGCTCTAAGGTGGCATGTAACATGGCCAAGGGGTGGGATGGGGGAGGAAGTCACTGGCATTATTTGCAGGCTGGCTGGTGGATCCTGTCCCTCTGGCAGAGCTGTTGCATTGGCAGGAGGGGAAGGTTCACTCCCACTAGCATCTCTCACACCATGCCTTTGTAGGGGTGCTCAGCCATTGCTTTAAGGACTTCATGGATAGAAAAGGAGCATCTGCCTGAGTGAGTGTGTGCAGCCCTTACAGCTGTGTGCTTGGCTTTTCAGAAATGACAGATTGATGACACCTCGGGAATAATTTGGCACTTCAGCCAAGGAAAGATTTTCTCAGTTCAGACACAACTGAATATCTCCTCTGTCCATCCACAAATTCACAGATAGACTAGGAAAAGGGAAGTAGAAAGACACTCACCAACTGGAAACTGAGCTGCTGTCAATCCTTTTCCCAGCACCACCCCAGGTCACCTGCATGCCTGGCAGTATCAGGGGATGACAACACATCAGAGCTCAGTTGGCCTGCACAGCTGGCAGCCGAGAAGGGTCTTGGTTTTTTATGATGGTGGGGTCAGATGACAGGAAGACAACAGATGTAGTTCTTGTGGTGGTGATGGGTTGGGTAGCCAGCACTCCCAAATTTCTCTCAGATTTGTCCAAAGATATGCAAATATGTCTGCACTATGTAATTATTTGGGTAGTGTATGGATCCATTCTGTGGTCTCAGAGCAAGATGGGAACACCTGAGAAATGGACCTGTAATGGACATCTGTCATTGGACAGTGTTGGAACTGCCTCTGGTGTGACTCAGTGTGGTGAGTGAGTGTTGTGTGTCCAGAACATCTCCTGGAGGGTAGGCAGGCATTTAGCAAAACATGGTGTTTTCATGTAAAGTTAAATGACTGTTAAAAATGGCATTTCTTACTCATTTCCCTGCCTGAGGCCTGCCCGTGGTTCTGGATGTGACTCAGGATGGACACAGGACTTGACTGTGACAGAACACAGGACTGCAGCAGCACTTCCAGGAACAGCAGTCCTGTGTATCCACCCAGGACACAGCTACACCTGACTTTGCTGCTTGCTTCAACCTTCATGTCAGTCCCAAGTGAAGGACCACAGGCAGCCCAGGCTTCCACAAGGCCAGAAGAAAATTACAATAGCAGCAAAATCCTGCAAAACCCCATACATACACTCATCAGATACTAAATACTTGAGCTGGGGAAGGGAAAGGAACAGGCACATGAGTTCTTGTGGGTCTGCAGAGATTTCTGCTGGGTGCCTCTGGTGAAGCAGCTTCAGCTGCAGCAGGTCTGCTAGATATGTAGAAGAACATGCCACTGCTTGGATATTAGGTTAGTGCAGGATAGGCAGAGATAGGCAGTGCAGCACTTGGTGGTTGTTGAGTTCAGCCCTCTGTCGAGTCAGCACAGGGGTGCTAATGCTTTTCTTGAGGGTGGGGAAGCTGAGATTTGGAGGAGTATATGCTGATTTTAAAGGAAATATATTGTGTTTCACATGGCTGAATCTCTCTCCTCTGCAAGGCAAACTTGCATTGCAAACACATTCTTTTCCACTTGGGAAATTCTGGCTTTTCTTTAGTGCAACTGCTATCCAGATGAAGACAAAAGGAGTCACTTGTTTTGGATTTAGGTTGGAGCCTAATGAAGAAAAAGCAACTGCTTGGATTTTTGCAGCCTTTGTTGATTTTCCCACTTCAGAGGGGTAGGAGAGGCATGGACACCCCTCACCTCACTGTCACAGGCACTGCTGGGGATGGCTCTGAGGTGCCACCCTGCTGCAGACACAGGAGGCTTTGGGAAAACAGCATGAAATGGAAATAACAGCACACAGGTAAATCAGAGCTGCTTCCTTTAAGTACACAAGGGTGGCTGGCCAGATCACACCTCCTGAACTTTATTCTGGTGCTGTTACTGTAACACCCAGGAGCCACAATGCTCTGTGATGCCAATATTTCACATACTTATTTAGTGCAAGAGAGAAGGACTCTGGCAACCAAATATTTAATGTGAAAGGGAAGCACAGTTATGGGAGAGGATGTGATACACCCAAGATCACCTCACAAGCTAGTGACAGAGGAAGACAGGTAAGTCATATCTTGTGGGGCCAGACCACCCTGATGGACTCACAGCATCCATTTGAAGCTGTTGCCACTGCCCCAACATTCCTGCACATGGATTGTCTCTGTCTGACAGGGACAAAGCACCGGTGAAGCAGCCTGCAGCTCTACTTAAACATCAAGCCAGAAGCCAGCTGGGCAAGGAATATAAAGAAGTCTGGAAGAAAGAGAAAAAAGCTGCACAGAAATGGTGCATTTATGAACGCAGTTCATTTCTTGCCTCTGCTTCTTACCATCAGCAAGAGCAGCAAAGAGTATTAATCTGGCTATTGCTGCTTTTTGCTTTCACAACAGGCTCTAACAATAACATTCACTGTATTTTAGCTCTTCTCCAGAAATGGGCTTTTTCAGTTTCCTCTGCTTGCCCGTATTCAGGCAGTAGAGAGATCCTGAACAGCTTATATGAGATGAAAGCTCAGCTTATATTAGGTACTGGTTTGTCCAGTCCCAGTGGTGTGCTAGGTGTATTGGATTGCTGGAACTAGCCCAGATTCATGTCTGCACCCTTAACTGAGAAACAGGGATGGGGATGAGCGGGGGACTCCAGAGGTGTAAATAGATCAGTCAGCCACATGGCGTCATCTCTGCTCTGTACAAATATAGTCAAGGACCTGCTGAGCAGAAAAAAAAATTAATCAGCACATGCTCCTTTGCCAGCTCTGGAACTAGCATAAATACATTCTCACTTCTGCTGCTTTTAGCAGACCAGCTACTAAACTTTCTAGGACAGTGCCACATCTCAGGATCTACCTCATCTCATTCTTCAAAATCTATTAAGGCTGTGTGTCCATGCCAGCAGAGGTAAGGATCCTTTAGCATCTACTGAGAAAGTGGTGCCTGTGTTCCCAAATAGGTAAAGAGCTGCAATGCCATGCTGTCCTCCTCCATCATCCCAGGGCATAAATGTTGTGCCTGGGATGTCTTTGTACCTGTACCATTCGTGGTAAAAATACAGTAAAAATACTTCTCCATCTTCACAGGTGACACCTCCAGCGCTTTCCTGTCAGACTTTCCTATCTCATGCAGATATGTGGGCAGATGTATAACTGGAGAAACTTTACAGCAGTGTAGTCTCCCTTAGCTAAATTTTTTTATAAAGGCCTTCCTCGGGAGCTGCTGGATCATAGTGGCTGCAGAAATAGTTGTGATCTGGGGGACAGTGGATGGAACAGTTTAGGAAAAGTAGGTACTTTATATTAAAAGTTTCCATCTGTTTCAGAATATTCACTTGCCCCTGCAGATTGTTTACGTGGACACTGAAGCTTCAGTGAAGATGGCTGAGCTGATACAGTGTCTGCTGTAGCTCCTGAGGTGGCTGTAAATACCCTATATTAAATCCTTTGATGTATCTAGTTAGGAGTCGTTTCTCTCTGAGAGCAGGGCTTGAAAAAATGCCCTGGGTGAC
Source organism: Cichladusa arquata (assembly GCA_026413545.1). Taxonomy (NCBI): domain Eukaryota; kingdom Metazoa; phylum Chordata; class Aves; order Passeriformes; family Muscicapidae; genus Cichladusa; species Cichladusa arquata. The sequence continues at coordinate 3,056,811 of JAOTQP010000828.1, forward strand.
CTCAGTGCTTTTTAAAGCAATTTTTTGAGTCTACTAATTTTTATAAAATAAAGGTGGGATGAATGTGTTCGTCATTGCTTTCCAGTAATGGGCTTAGAGGACTCCCTTGTGTGTGACTAGTAACAGTGGTTTCCATTAAATGGACATAGGACCCAGAATCACATGAGTAACACCCTGTGTATGTAATTTATCCTATTCACGTGAATAGTTGAAAATTCAAACTGGTTATTGTACTGGGTAGAGCTTGTATTGAATTGTCAGGACAACATGAGAAAATTGCATTTGATACATTCACTCATTCTAGTGTAAATCCATAAATAGCCTTTAGAGTTAATTACTCCATAAATTGAAAGAAAATCTGTAACAGCAGACAAGAACCAGTACAAGATAAATGTCATGTGAGAAGTGAGGGAAGATGCACTGCTTGAAATTCCTTCTAGGAACAGTCCTAGGAGGCGTGGGTTTGGGGAGAGCTGGTCTGTACTGGATAGTCTGAGACAGCTGCTCAGAGCTCACAGAGTGGGACTTTGACAGGCTCAGGGTGCTTGCTTTTCCCTAGAGGCCATTCTTGTTTGCTTACATCTTATTTTCATTTCCTTTCTTCCATTTTCCTCTGTCTGTCTGTTTTATGGTCTTGATAGTGGAATTAAGAGACCTTTGCTTTTCAAACCTACCTGATTATCCCTGGAATAGCACTAGCATGAACAGCTTTCTCCCTCAGAGACAACGAAAAGATGCTCAGAGAGGTCAGAACAGAACTTGCCAGTCCCTCCCGTTCTAAACTGTTTTTAGACATTCAAATCTTTGTGCAGGAATTTTCCATGCTGCTGTGAAATGCTTCAATTGTGAGATGTATATAAACCTCTGCTGAACAGGTCAGCTGGTTCTTGAGAGCAAGCTTTAGAAGTAATAAGGGCTTTGTGTCCACTTTATAGGTAGGAAACTGAGGCACAGAAACATTGAGGCCAGATATATAAAACATCAAGCTGTTACTTCCTCTCTGCAGAGTGTGTGAGTTTATGAACCTAATGTTCTTTTGACAGTTGTGTGAGTGGGATAATACCTAAATAGGAAAATGAGATGACAGGTTTCACAGCTTCCCTGTTGAGGGTATTTGGAATAAAAAAACCCTCTCAGTTTTGCATGCTCTGTTAGGAGAAAGTGTCAGAAACACAGAAACATACAGTTAGAGGTGGCAAGGTTCCCTGGCTGTCGATCCAGTCCTGCAGAGATGCCCAGGCACATGCCCAGGTGCATCAAGAGCAAATCTGAGATGCACAAAGAGCAATAAAGGACACAGAAATTAAAGTTTGAGTCTACTGATTTTTATAAAATAAAGAGTGTGTTTGTCTTTCCCTCCAGCAAAGGGCTTAGAGGACTCGCTTGTCTTCTGTCCCTATTACTGTGATCCTGGAGAAACCTGCTGTCACATTTGCTGGTAGCTCGTGGAGATTTAAAAATCCCTGCCATGCCCTGGATGTCTTGCTGCTGGCTCGTGTGTGAGCCTGAGCTCTCTGCAGGCAGAGACATGGTGCTGGAGGCACTGCACTCCTCATGTCTCAAGTAGTGTTTGCAGAACTGACTTCTGTCCCTGCCTCTGGCACAGCCTCCCTGCTTGCCCAGAGAGGTGGTGGATGCCCCATCCCTGCACACATTCAAGGTTTGGTTGGATGGGGCTTGGAGCAAACTGCTCTGGTTGAAGACATCCCTACCCATCGCAGGAAGGTTGCACTAGATGGCTTGTGAAAGTCCCTTCCTACCCAAAGCATTCTCTGATTCTCTGATCACCTTCAGTATTGTCCTCTGAGGAAGGTGACAGCTGACCAAACAGTTAGCATGAATGGAAAAAATAGCAAAAGCTGCTTGGTCATGGGTTTGCTGACTTCTCCCCAGGATGATCTCAAGCTTGTCGGCGTGTGAGGTGATTTTGGCTGAATTGGAGCTGTGGGATTTTCTTCCTCCTCCTCTGCACACAAGCAACAACTTTTTGGACCTAATAATCATGTTCCCCAGCTCAAAGCCAAGTGACAGGCCTTCATCTTGCTTGGCTCTTGCACTTAGATAAGTCCCTTGGTGTGGGAGTGCTCTGTGTGAGGGACACTCAGATCAAACTCCCACCAAGTACCTTCCACCTGGCAGCCACCTCTCTCTGCTGCAAACTGCCCACGGGATCTTACTTAGAATTTATGTGGCAGCAAAAATCTTTGCTCACAGTTATTAAGTGTAAAGCTGGCAGCCTGTGTTTTAAGGCTAAAAGAGAGGCTATTTGCATCCTCTAAGAAGTCAGGATTTGCAGTGCAACATCCCCAGGATGTTTTTGCTGCCCCAGTGGGCTCCTGTGGAGGAAGCAAGGTGCTGGATCACTGGCTTGTCCATGCAGCAGAGCAAAGTATTCTGCAGGAAAAATTTCTATACTGCCAGAGGAGTAAGGACCAGAACACACAAAGCTAGCCATTGGACCAGCTCTAGAGCTCTTTCTGGATTTTAGCACACTATGAAAACTGATAAATAAATAAATAAAATAAATATCTTTATCCTGCTTTAACCCCTTTCTGTGTGAAAGTGAGAAACAGAGTAGTCGGTTTTACAACATTAAAGGAATATTCACTTTGCCTGATTTCTCAAAAGAAACGAGATTCAGGTGTTGCCTTCCACCCACCCTCCTCTCAGGATCTTGAGCTCATATGGCCAGTTTCCACAGTGCCTGCAAGAATAAAAGTTTCCTGAAATGTTTCCTGAGCAGAGATATCCAGGTCAAGCACGTGTGTTTTATGCAGATGTCAGGGGAAACACAGCAGCTGGGTGCTGGCAGTGGGCCCTGGGCATCCCAGCTCCCTGCTGATGGTTGGGGCATGGCACACTCTGCATGGCAGCACCCACTGGCTGCACCCCGTGGCCTCTCCAGCTCCTCCAGCGTGCTGCTGACAGAGAAGCTGGAAAGATGCCCAGGCTTTGGATCAGGCTTTACAGCCTCAGATAATCCCTCACTTCTTTTTAAAATGGGATTTTAAAACTGCAGAGCAGTGTGGGGAGTGGGAAGAGAATCCTTTACTAAACAAAAGATCCTATTAAATATATATGTACTCATGAACTGTGTTGCCACTTGGCAGCATTGGGCAACAGCTCTCCCAGTTTATCATGACTTTTGCAGTTAGCAGCACTTATATTTTTAATGACTTACAAGTGGGGTCCTGTTATTGCAGGAGTCTTTTTCTCTATCTTTTTAATGCAAGCCAGACTCTACCTGCCATTTTTGCAGAGGGAAACTATAAAGGTGAAATAAGTACAATGTAAAGTTTCTAAAGCCAGAACACTGGTCAGAAAGTCCACAATATTTCTTAATTTAATTATTTTTTAATATTTGGAGTTAACTGTGGCTGCAAACGTAAATCTCATAATGATGAATCAAACGAGCAGTTGTTCATTCAGAGTACCAGAAGAAATCAGGGAGTAACACATCACTCAGAGCATTCCACTCTAATGTAAAAGTTTGTGTACTGAGTAAAGATAAGTGCTTAGGAGATGATCCAACATACCACACCAAAGGAGGAAGCCAGCTGAGGGTCTTCATTTCTCTCCAAGCACTACGATAAATCCATAATTTATTCGCAGTTTCACTTGGAAGCTGAGAGGTGTCTGATTGCCATGAAGTTGGAAGAGTCCACAGAAAACAGCTCACGGAGTGTCTTTGTGGCAGGAAGGGAGTTAGCAGCATGTAGTACAGGACTCACCTAGATATTAGTGTGGGTAGATGAAATGCATTTCTGTTGTGGAACTGTGCATTTGCCAGTTATTGCCCCCTTAGCTATAACCTTTCCATGAGAAATGTGAACCCATTTAAAGTAGGTACAGAAAAGGAAAAAAGCTCTGGTGATGTTGCCCTTTCTCAGAGCATTTTGCACATTTTCCAGTGTTCTTTTGGAGCAGTAGGGCTCTCTCCCAGTGCTGTGCCTCCTACTATGCAGGGTGTTTGAAATTGAGGAGTCTTCAGGGTAGAAAATGCAGGCAGAAAGAATGTTGTTTTTCTAATGTTGTGCAGACTGACGCTGTCAGACTGACTCTTTGGTCAGGGTTGTAAGCAAGGAGATTTTCCTTCCCTGCTTTCTGTGATTTCCTTGGCTGCTTGCAAAGACCCATGAGCTGGAATCTCATCATCATCCCAGCATCTTCCCAAGGATATTTTGGGAGTGTCACATGGAGCAGCAGCTCACAGTACTTTAGAGCATTGCATAGGGCTCCAGCGGCAGCAATTCAGTCGTATTTGGGTTTCAGCCAATGTTTGTTGTCCTCCTTGGAAATGATATTGATTACTGGAGCTCAGGAGCCAATTATGGCTGATTTGATACTCACCACCTCACATCCCAGGGTGACGTGCTGCAGAGGCTGATCTGCTTCAGCTGGGGCTGCCAGATGGGCCAGTGAGGCTCTGGATAGACTCCACACCTTGTAAATCACCTGTGCTGTGAGTAAGCAGTTACTCATGCCCTAAATGTTATTTGGCATGTTGGCTGGGTTTGGTTTGCACAGGGACTGGCATTAGTTTGATACTTGTGCCAATGGAGAGCAGCCCCACAGGCTTTTGGAGCCCACTAGTAATTGGTATCCAGCGTTACATTGCCAGGGAAATTCATCCTGGACTATCTCAATGATCACATCTTGTTGAGGCTGGTGGTGTTCCATGCAAGAGACCATGGATGGAATGACAGCTTGAGTCTGGAAGCCTGCTCTTCCAGACTGTGGGGGTTGCCATGTTGGGCAGCAAATTATGGTTACAGAGCCTGCAGGCAGCTGAACTGCTCCTGGTGCCTTCTCTGCAACTCTGCAAAGCCTTACACAGCAAAATCAGAAAAATCTTAAGACTTCATCCCAATGAAAGGTCAAAACGAAAACCCTGATTATAATAAACAAAGCCCAAATCTCTGACCTTTTAGAGGTCTTTTTCAGCCAGAGTTGAGATGTCCCCCATGATCAGAAGTGGGAGTGACTGCACTCTGATAAACCAGAGGATCTTGAGAGCCCAGCAGAGAGATTTCTGCCCGATGGAAGGACAAGGCATGTGGCAGTGCTGAAGCTGTGGGGGCCTGGAGCTCTGTTCTGTGGGGAAAGTGGCAATGGTGAGTTGGAATGTGGGCAATTCCTCATCTTGCTCTCTGTTTATTACCTTATTCTGCCTCACTGAGTCTGCGCTAATGTTACAACTGCTGGTTTTGGCTCTCTTCGGGTTTACAGCATTCAACAGCTTCCTGGGCAAAGCACCATCCCATGGCTTATTTAACACTGTTTAGAGGAGTTTGTTGAGCCTCCAGCCTAGGTTTGTTTCATTCAGAGTCGGGCTGTACTTTTCTGTCTGGCTGCCTAGTGAAAACAGTGTCCAAAATTGCTATTTCAATCACTTCCTATATATTTTTCCAAGTTAATTGAATCATGAGAAGCAGGTTACTTAAGTAAAAGCAATGGCCCTTGTCACACTCCATAGGGTCTGTTAAACACATAAACCCAGAAATTATTAACACTTCTGAGTAATTATAAGTGTAATGAGCAAATCAGCCTTCCTTCCCCCTGAGGAAGAGCTTGATGAGGTCTTCTTGGGGCAGTTCATCCAGCACAGCTGCTGCTGGAGTGAAATGGGATAATGCCTCTGTCCACCACTAAATACTGCATCTTCCATCACATCCCTGGCACAAAATTGTGTTTAAACTGGTATTTAATGAATTGCCATCCTTACCACCTGTACAAAGCAGGAATATCATCTACTCTGTTTACAGAGCAGGAAACGAGCTGTGATCTTGCTGCCAGTAGGGAGTTATTGGTGGACTTTGGCACACCTGGGATGTGCCTGCTGCAAGTGGGATCAGTAGGTGAGAACAGGACCCTGAAAGATGTAGCTCAGCAGCAGTTGTTTTGAGCTCTAGCTTCTCCATGCCAAGTGATGCAGGAAGATTGGGTTTGGAGGTGCAAAGGGCTGATGAGAAAATGGTATTTTGCTGCAATCATTTGCTTCAAGCAACTTGCACAGGTCATAACATGCTGTTGATTAATGCACAAAATAGCCCCCTCTCCCTGGTGTCTAGTTTTTATTCCATATAAACTCTGATTTTGAAAAAAGAAACATTGGCTTATGAAGCCAAACATTAAAATGCAGAAGGAGACCCCTCAGTGTCTCCACTGTTTGCAGTGTGTATGCTATGGGTTGTTTTCATACTCCACACAGTTGAGGTTATTGAAGAGAGCAAAATGTGTTTGTTATTCAGATCATTTGAGGTTTTCAGTGCTGTCAGTGTCTCAGGGAAGTGGTGCCTGAGGATTCGGAGAAGGTAAGGTTAGGAATTTATTCCATGGTGTCTGAGGCTGTACAGAAGCAACTCCCAAAGGTCTCAAAGGAGAAAGAAAGGATCCTGCATGGAGGAGTCAGGAGTGTGGACATGGAGACGTGCAAGCACTTGCCTGAAGTGCCAGAGTTCTGACTGCAGGAGCAGTGATGCTGAGGTTCATGCTTTCAGACTCCTGGGCTGAGTCTCACCTCTGAGCTCAGTGTGAGGCCTCCCCTGGCACATCTGCTGTGCCCTTCCTGCATCTGAGATCAGGTTCCTTATGCCATGTAGATTTAGCTGAGATTATGCAATTGTTAGTCTGGATCTGAACTGTTTGTTTTTATAATTTGCCAAACAAAAAATGAAAATCTAGAGAATCCTAGAGCAGTGTATGCCTTCATTCCAGAGTCTGCATCTGGTTTTCTGTTCATACATTAAGAGTTTTTTAAAACAGTTAATAATTTGTGTTAAATGGTTTAGCTGCAGTTTTAACTACTTAGCCACAACAGATTAGAAGCAAGTGGAATGGGATTATTGTTAGTATTTTCCATTTCCAAAGTAATTTTCATTATCTTAGTAAGTTCCTACTTTGTAATCCCTAGTATATCTGTTACACCATTTATCCATCCCTTGCAGAGCTGTGTGGCTCTTATGCTTTAGAGATGGAGGCAGGAGCTGCAGATGCATAGGGTGCCTGCTCTGCATCTTCAAAGACTAGGGATAGTCCCCAGGCTGCTCTGTCAACCTCCATCTCCTGTCCAAGAGTACAAAATTTGGGTTTAGAGTGGAAAAACAGAAACAAAAGAGGCAGCTTGAGTAAAATGTTTGGAGAAATTATGATAGAGATTTAAGTCCAAGAACACTGTGCTGCTTTGAAAGCAAACCAGTGGGACAATCCCAATAGAATTAGCTTGAGAGAGACTTCAGATTGGAGTTACAATTTAATGGAAAGATTGCAATAAATGCAATGATAACAGAAGACTGGCACAGAGTACAGTCTGCTGGTCAGGGTGCTGATCACAGTCCTGTTGAAGTGATGGTTGCAATCAAGAGCCGTGATCCTGTGGAAGTTCTGGTCCTCCTCTGGATCCATCCCATGGTGGTGCCAAGATTATATACACCCGGGTTCAGGCAGGAATGCTCAGTACCTCCCCCGGGCAGGGAGTTTCACAATGGAATGATGTCATAGTGTGAGTCATAGGATATTTTGGGGAGTTCTTGATGGTCAGAATTACAGCTGGTATTCTGGTGGTGCCCAGTATGGCCCGTTGGCAGAGATTGCCCCCTTCAGTATGGGTGTGACTGTGCTGGTGCTTACCGAGAGGGGAGTTATCATAGCTGGGTCATCGGTGTGAAGAAGAAACTACCCTGCCTCCAAGGGTTTGCCTCTTCTCTTAACTCCCAGCTTGTACCCTGGGGTGTCAGGTGTGGGATGGGCAGCTCCTGCAAACGACCTATAATTAACAGTTTGTCAGGAATGGTGCAGAGGGGAGTAGAATACACAGTTTGTTTACACCCACATTGGCACTCTCCTTTTGTAACCAGCACAGCCACCACAGGCTGTTTCCACTTGGGAAAGTCAACAGAACTGGTCACTGGCATCCGAGTGAATTGCTGAGTCGCCAGCAGTTCCCTGTGTTGTCCTAGACAGTCAGTGTGAATCCTGCCGTGGAAATTGATGCAATCCATACGTGAAAGAGTGTACAGTGCAAGCCTGTGGAGCAGCATGGTTGGGATAAGGGGGCTCATCTCACTCCTTGCACTGAGCTCTGTGCTAAGCACATATTGGCACATAATGTGGCACATGGCTCTCTCTGCCTCTAAAACAAACTTCTGTCCTCCCCTTCTGTCTCTGCAGAGCTCCCTTCCTCGGAACACTTGAGCGTGGCCGATGCAACATGGCTTGCCCTCAACGTGGTGTCTGGTGGAGGTGGTTTCTCCAGCTCCCAGCCCATCGGAGTGACCAAAATTGCCAAGTCAGTCATAGCACCCCTAGCTGACCAAAACATCTCAGTGTTTATGCTCTCCACCTATCAGACGGACTTCATCCTGGTAAGAGGACACAAGGGGACCAGGCAGAGTTACTGTTCAGAGTTAAGTTCAGTTGGGCAATTCTGGGAGCAAGTTGTCTGGGAATGGCAGAAGTACCAAAGTCTGCTTTCCCCAGAGCTTTGTTCCTTGTAGTTAGGGCCTCTGACATCTCAGGAGCTTTTGCCGTGGGATGAAGCTTTTGTTGTCATGGGTTGTCTGGTGTCTAATGAGAGTGCTGAGCCCACACTACAGTCTCTCCTGATATGCACTTCCCACCATCACTCAGACACTGGTTTTCTGAAAGTTAGAGGAACATAGTGTCTGCTGTCAGGTTGGCTGCGATGGCTCCAAAGTTTACACAATTTAGCCTTATTTCCTGAGGAAACAAGACCAAAGAGCAGGCAGTGCTGAGTTGTTGAAGGAATGCTGGAAAAGAGGTGAAGCATCTCCCACTTAGAAATCTCCACAATCTTTTTACAGTCATAAATGCACTCTGATGTTTCATCCTACTAATACTCGCAGTGATATCACTAAAGATGCTTCTCTTAAGATACACCTGAATGGTAACTCCACACGATTTAAGCAGGAGTTGTGTCCACTTTGCTGTGCACTACAAGTATGTTCCCTCCACTGCAGTGTTTTGTCATTTCTGGTGCATACCATCACCAGGTAATCCTGTTGTCACCTTCAGGTGCGTGAGCGAGACCTCCCCTTCGTGATGCACACGCTGGCTGCCGAGTTCACCATCCTCAGAGTAGTCAATGGGGAGACAGTGGCTGCCGATGACTTTGGGGTAACAAATGGATTTGTCAAACCAAAACTAGGTAAGGACCAGCACAGGCTCAGCTTGCCAGGGATTTGGTCTCCCTGACACAGGGGGTGGAAGTCCTGCCTCCTAGCTTCCTTCAACGTGTGGGTGAATACTTATCCTGTACTAAAATTATAACCTTACAAGACCATCCCAGTGCAACCAAGGATTTGAGGAGGTTTTTAACTTTCTGAGCAGTGTTAGTAAGTTTGGCTAAATGTTGGCGTTCTAATGCTAGTTTTTCTAGAGAAGACGTGCCTTTGGTAGGACAGAAGGTTAAAGTATAGTTCATTGCAGTTGCAAAAATGATGTCTGTATCCCATATCTTCATGCTTCAACATTCCAAAGGAAAATGGCTTCTCTAAAAGCTTGTTTAAGTATTGCAGTGATGCACAGAGAAGATTGTTTTTCAACTTACACACTTCAATGTCAGTGAGGATCAAGGCCACAATGAGCCCAGGGCTGTACAGAACCTTAGGATGTTTGCAGGTTAGATGAACAAGTATCAAGCCAAAGGGCACAATTAAGAAAAGGATCAATTTATATACGTATGTTTGCCTACAGACGTGTAATTTTTTGCCCATAATCAGACAAAGCAGGGATCAATTATTATGAAGTGGCACTCAGTTTCATCACTGAAGAGCTAACAATCACCTTGTTTAAGAAAATGAGTGTTAAAGAAAAAAAAGACATCAAGAAAGGGCACAGTGAAACACATGTTGATAATGCATCGGTATGCAGTTTGCTGTGTTGCATGCCTAAATGCTGGCTGCTAAATCCTAAAAAGCCACTGACTGCAATCTGTTTGACAAACTACTGTGTGGCAGCTGTGTTTTAATTTTTCAAGATATTATGGCAAAATAGGTCCCCAGAAATGTGGGAAAACAGGATGGACTGCCACCAACCACAGCTGGAGAAATGTCTTCCATAGCCCTGCCTTTTAATGGTGGAAGCCTGCATTTTTGTCCACTTTCAGTTTCTCTTGGCACCTCCTTTAGTTTGTCCCTCATCTCATGTGGATGCTCCCAATGGCCTGAAAGCCCCAGAGCAGAGAGCTGGACAGGGTATTCAGGGTAACACCACCCTATTCCTGAGGGAGAGCAGCACAGGAGCAGGTTATCCACAGTCCTCATTCCCTGTCTGAGAGCCAGCAGGGCTTCAGCAATGAGGCACTGCCTTAAAATACTGGCAGCTTTCTGTGTGACCGTTGCCAGTGCATGGATAACAGTGATGGACACAGGAGCCTGCTGCAGATGTGGCTTCATAGCTGTGTGTGTCTGTATGTGTCTCTTTCAGTTCAGAGGCCTGTCATTCATCCTCTTTCCAGTCCAAGTAACATGTTCTGCGTCACCAGCCTGGATCCAGATACCCTTCCCACTGTTGCTACACTCCTCATGGATGTCATGTTTTACTCCAATGGGTAGGTCCTGCAGGGAGAGGGGCTTCCAGGAGAGGTGTGCCCAGTCTGGAGGCACAGATCCCACTGCTCCTCTGGGGTGCCCAGGGATCTGCTGTGGCCTTGTGCTGCTCCAGTACTCTGCACTGAGGGAGGGAGGTTTCACAGGCTCAAGAGGGTTGTCCTAACAGGTGGAAGCCAAACAGGTGATTGAGAGTGTCCAAATACATCTGCTGGCTTTGGAAAGCTGAGTGTTTTCAGAGTGAAGGTAAGAGCAGCCATGTGCTCAGTGTGCTGCACATCCTCACAGGGCTGGAGCACGTACAGCTGGCTGGATTGCTGCCCCTTGGTGCCTGTGGCTCCTGGCCCACAGCCTCTTGTGAGGGGACCTTGAGGCAGGGATGGAGAGTTTTGTCAGTTGTGGGGACTGGATAGTTTTCCACCTGCAAAATAAAAAAAACAATCAAATTAGTATAATACAAGAAGACTCAGTGTCACTTCCTAAGTCAATGTAAGGACATTCCTGGTTTCACTGGCTATATATGCTTTAAAAACCCTTTTATGTGCTCTTCTAGCTGCAGTTAATGTAGTTCTCTTCTGTTTCTTCAGAGTAAAGGACTCAGTGGTGGGCAACGAAGACTCGGGACATATTCGCTTTTTCTCCTTTTCTCTCATTGAGGGTTACATCTCCCTGGTCATGGATGTCCAGACACAGCAGAGGTGAGCTTTGGTCTTAGAGTAACCTGGACCTTCAAAAAAAGGGATGTTCTGAAAGGAGCAGGAAGCAGCTTAGACTCCTCTGTGTTAATAATTTGGACTGTCTTTGTATGGGTGTCATGGGCCTGTACACCCTGTCACTTTTCTGAGTAAAATCTGCCATTTTAGTTCCAGTGTCTAAATTTTGGACTGATCTGTCCAAGCCCTCAGTGAAATCACAAATCAATGTGTGTAGGGTTATCTCACTTTCAAAAGAGGAATACTGGAGCAAAGTGATTTAGGCATTTTTATTCTGTTGTTCATTAGCTGTGCTTCCAAGAGCAAAACCCAAAAGGAAAACCTGGTGTAGGTGTTTGAAGTTTTCCTGCTAAAGGCCAAAATCAGGGTGGGGTATCAGTGATGGGTTCCTCCTGCTTTGCTTTTACACATGGATGGGCTTGGTGAGTGTTGTTATGATGATAATGTCCTGAGTCATCACTGTGCAGCAGGAGCCCATGACTTGTTTGTCTAGCAAGGAGGGAGTGAACTGGTGAGCAGCCAGCCTGTGTGTGTGTGTGTGTGTGTGTGCTTCTGCAGCTGTGCAGCACAGCAGGCTCTGAGCTCTGGAGCCCAGAGGGATGCTGTACTCAGCAGTGCTTAGGTTTGCTTTTGACATAGAGTGCAGTTTGGGTTTGGTTCTTGGGGGCAAGTCCCCTGCCCCAGGGACTTGTTTATCAAATTAATTGAAATCTTGAAAGTTTCTTTGACCTTATTTGGGTAAACCTTTGTGTGTCTTAAGAGGAGCCAGAGGGCTGGAGCTTCAGCCTGGGGTGAGAAATCTGGAGGCCAATTCTTCTCTCACAGGCTGCCTGCTTGACCTTGGGCAACTCCCTTAGCCTCTGGTCTTCTTTTTCCTGCTAAGAAATAGGGACCTCTGCAGTGGTGCCCCCCAGGATGGTATGGAAAAAACCACTGATGGTGCTCAGACACAAAACCAGTGGTTACTGCTCACATTCCTGAGAGCAGGTATGGAAACATACTCCATTCCTAGGTGTTTCCAAATGCAGCTGAAATCAAACCTTCACAGTCTCAGCATTTGTAAAGCTGAGGCACAGCCTGTTGCTTAGAAATTTTTCCCGTGCCTCTCTGGGTACCTATCCCACCTCCAGCAGCAGATGCTGATTTGCCATAGGATGCCTGGAGGGTCAGGCAGGTGCATCTGCCCCACCTGCCTTGACTTTTCCCAGTTTGCCAAGGCTACTGCCCCATTATTGTTGGCTTCAAACATCTCAAGGATGCAGGAAGAGCAGATCCCCCACAGGCAGAATTTGACACACTGCTGTGTTTTAATTGCTATGTTTCACGTTCTTTTTTTTTTGTTGTTTACAGATTTCCTAATAATTTGTTGTTTACAAGTGCATCTGGTGAGCTGTGGAAGATGGTGCGGATTGGTGGGCAGCCTCTTGGCTTTGGTAAGTAACATTTGGAGGATCAGTTGGTGTGCAGGCAGTCACCTCAGGGCCTTCAAGGGGTATTGAAAAATCCATCTGAGGCTGATGCTTTTTAAGAGCCAGCAGCTTACCATGACTTTGTGAGCTGAGATTTTCAAATAGAAGCCTGAGTCCTATTAATGACTAATGAATATACTGAAAGTGCTACAAGCTCAACAGTTCCAGCTACATTGCATTCATCTGCTGGACTTTGGAGGTGGCTACAGCTGGAGCTCTGGTTAAAGAGAAAAACTGGACTAAAAGGTGACATGGAAATTCATTGTAGATTACTGAAATCAGTGGTCAGAAAGCACTGTCATACTCCAGTGCAGTGCTTGGGTAATTCTGTGTTTCTAGTAGACTTGTTATAGGTTTATAGCAGTCCAAGTGGAAGTCTTGTTCACAGATGTGTTTCACATCCAGTCATGCATGTTTTCTCTACTCAATATTGGTCCTAAGTAGCACAGACCAAATGCTTCATGTCTGCAGGAGTGTTCTTGTTATTTCTATGTCTCCTGAAATTTTAAGGGTCTGGTCTGAATACTGCAACACAAACAAGTGTTCAATAATAGAGAGAAATGAATGTAAAGGATATATGGGGCTGGACTTTGTGCTTTCTTCATGCACATGCTTCAGTGCCTTTCTTTGGATCTCTAAATTATTCCAGTTCTAATGGTTTTGTGCCTTTGGAGAATGTGTGGTTTTTTGTAGCAAAAAGAGGGTAACAAAACTAAATGTGCAGTGTATTGTTGTAGCCGAAAAACTTGATTCTGTGAGAAAGAATACATTTTATTACCTATATTCCTTCTGATTGGAGCTTGTGAAGACAAACTTCTCTGTATGTAGGCACAGAGCTGGTGAGCTCTGAGACTTTTGCAAGCCCTCAAGGCAATGTTTGATTTTTTATCTCCCCACAGATGAATGTGGAATTGTTGCTCAGATTTCTGAGCCTTTGGCTGCAGCCGACATCCCAGCCTACTACATCAGTACTTTTAAGTTTGATCACGCCTTGGTGAGTATCAATACAGCTTCTTTGGAGTAGGGGAGATCTTTTATTTAGGAGAAAACTCATTATGAGAATGTCACTTTTCATCCAGAGAGCTCGTTGGAGTGCCTTAGCTGCAGTGTAGCCCAGCACACTCCTGTCTTCAGCCTCCTGGCTGTCACTGCCCTGCATGAGAGGCTCCTGAGCCAAGCCTGGCCCTACCCAAAGCACAGCTCTGTTAGTGAGGGTTGTTCTCAAAAGAGGCTGGCCTCAGTCCTTAAAGATCTGCAGTGATGGAGACTTCACAACCTCCCCAAGCAGCTTCTTCCACTGCATCTGTATCTTTTATTAGAAACAGCCACAAACCCTTACATTTGCCTCCAAAAATAGTTGTAGGCTCCAGACTCTCAGGACAGTGGTGTGACAGCCCACCCTGAAGGGGAAGGTGCTTCCTTAGGTGCTTCCTTCCCCTTAAGGGTGGATCATCACAGGTCCTTTGTGTGCTGGGAACTTTTTGGACAGTCTAGCAATAGCAGACCTCTGCCTTCATCTCTTGATGCCTGCATTGTCCTCTGCTATCTGAGACCCATCTATTAGCTCTGCTGTCCCTGCATCTTCCTATTTTTTGATAAACAAGCAATAATGGCCAGCACAGCAAGAGAAGGTGATTTTGGAGCAGATAAGGTTGTTCCCATGTTTGTTCTCATGAGTACCCATAAGCAGTTGCAGCACAGTCATCAACACATGAGTCTTGCCATCTTAGAGAGTTCTCTTCATTTTCTATACTGATGGATATTTTACTTTCTGGGCCTACCTCTGCTCTTCCTTTGCGAAGAAGACACCCTCAAAAATGAGGAATTCCCCTAAAAAGGGAAAATGCTATGCCTGTAGCCACAAATGGGATGGCATTTGTCTTGGAACCCATTTCCCTGGTCCTGAAGGAGGGAGTCAGCTGCTTCATGCTATTCATTTTTTTTCTTAAATGTGCCCTTTATTCCATTATACCTCTCTTTCCATCACTTGCAAATTAACTGTTCAGGTCCTACTTTTGACCTGTAAAAGCTCTAGTGAGATCAAAGCAGGTTTGGGGTTTTTTCATTACTTTGTTTTTCGTGGTTGGTGTGAACCATTCGCAGCTGATAGGTCATGTGTGTAAAGAGTAAAAGTAAATATTATTTCAGATAGCAAAGGTCAAAGTGTTCTGTATGTTTGTCTCATTTTTTTTTAATATTAACTTGTGCTGATAAGATAAGCTAATAAAACACCATTTAAAAATCAATACTGTTAGCTTTGCCTCACATTTCTGCCCATTGTGTGGCCCCAGGTGTGCACTTTTTGTGCACAGCAGAAGGTGCAGAGTGCTTCTACATGTCAAGCCATATCTGGAGAGCTCAGCCCTATCAGTTAAAATAGATATGTAGCTGAAAACTTAGGCCATATAATTGCCATGACTCTGCAGGCAGCTCCAGCTTCTCAGAGTGCCTCCTCCTGCAGGCCCCACAGCCCCTGCCTCCCAGCAGCTGGCAGCTGTTAGGGGGGCCATGCAGGTCTGCAGGTCTTCTTACTCACAGCAGTATTGCAGTCTTTTTCTTTGCTACTTATCATTTTCTTTATGTATGGTTTTAAAAGCCTTTTCACCTGGACAGTGCTGTTCTAGTTGTCAAACCCTTCCATCCTTTGGCCATTTTTTGCCTGGCTTTGCTCTGGGTGTGCTGGCTGGGCTGGATGCTTGTTGGCTCTAGGGTGGTTTTGTTGGCCAAGACACTGACCTGAATTATTTTGGCTTCTTGCAGCAACTTACAGATAATTTATTTTTCCCTCAGTCCTCTTTCCACTCTTCAAGAGCTGCCAGTGCCTTGGAGTTTATGTAGAGGTCAGACATACTTTTTCTGCCAGATGTAACTTTATTTTTGTTGTTCTTTTCTGCCAGTGACAGTCACTCTGAGTTTTTTTGCATCTTCTGTTACGAGAGGTTTTTCTTGCAGTAAGCCTGAAAAGACATCCATGAATAATACAGACTTCTGTGGTTAAGTCTCCTCATAAGACCGGATAAGAAAGCACAGATGCACCAGAAACAGACTGGTAGCTCCCTTCCTCTTTTGATGGGTGTGTTCTCCTGTCACCCACCATGGTCATCCCCTCCACACTTAGGGGTTCCAAACCTGTGGGGTGCCCTGAGAGCCTCATGGAGCCCATAGGCAGCCACATAAATCCATCAGCACAGGCACCTTGCATGAGTGAGCTCCTGGTGTGCAAGTGCTTCAGCAACAAAAGGAAGGGAAAGGAGGGGAGAGGAAGAGGAGAGAGAAAGAGAAAACCCAAACTAGTTGGCTCCCACCAGCAGCCATCATACCACAGCAAACCATCTGCATCTCGCTTACAGTGTTTGCTCTGGGGGTGCCGTGGGTGAACAGGGGTGTCCTTGTACATGGAGCCCTTTCTCAGTGAACTTCTGGTGTGGGCAACAAACAGCAAAGTGTCTGCCTCCTTGGGACTGCTCTGGCTTTGTCTCCTTCCTCTCTTTTACTTGTCATCCCTTTTGCTGGAACATGACCTTTCTTTTTGTTTTCTTGCAGGTACCTGAAGAAAATATAAATGGTGTGGTCAATGCACTCCAAGTCAGTCAAGCTGAAAAGCATTAGAAATCTTCTGAGCTGGTTCCAGATGCTTTTTATTATTCTAATAATAATAATTATTATTATTATTATTCTTTTTTTCTCACAGTATTTCTTGAAAAATCTGATTACAGAGAGTGACATGAAAAGAGACTGTGGAAAGTTGAGGAGAAGCAGCTCCAATAAGCCTTTGTTTTAATTATTATTATTATTATTATTATTATTATTATTGTTATTTTATTAAATTTATGAATGAGAGGCAGGAGGAAGGGGAGTTCCTATGGTTTCCTGATGTTCAGCTCTGCAGTGAAGTGCACCTGGCTGTGCTGTCAGTGTGGAAGGAGCTGCCCAGGACACCCACTGGCAGCAGGGATGGCTGTGGGCACACTGCCAAGAGCAGTGGGATGGGCCAAGAGCAGATGGACAGGCCACTGGCTCAGAGAGCCCCGAAAACCAGAAACAAAATGAAATCTAGAATTAAACTGAAAAGACGTGGCATAGTCCTGGCTTGTCTCCTCACATCAGACTTCCTGAGGACTGTCCATCACTGCCTGTGTTGAGATGGGATGCAAAGGGTTCTGTTTCCCCTGACAGAACAGTTTGGTGTTGGAAAAGGGGAAGATATCTGGTTGTTTGACATTTCCCCTTTTTTCTTTCTCCCTGCAGTCAAAGCCTGGCTGTTCTGAGGAAGCCTGGGCAGGGGGAGCTCAGCTCTGGCCAGCTCCTGGCAGGTGGTGTCACCAGACTTGTGTCTGCATTGAAACTTGTCTGGCTTTGGTCAATTTTTCCCAGTCACCCTCTCACTGCTCCCAGTATTCTCCTGCCATAACCCCTGCTCCAGGACAGCTGTTGTCCCCTTATCCCATATCAGAGCCTTCCCCCAGCCCTTGTTCCCCAGGGCCAGCAAGAGGGGGAAGGCCTCTTTTCTCCTGTCCCCTCAGGCTTTTTCCCATCCAGTGTGCATACATGGGGAAGTAAAGGATTGCCCAGAGTCCCTGGGTAGCTGCTCTTGCACATCCCTTGGCCAAGAGCCCACAGCAGGTTCCCCTGCCAGGGCCAGGAGGGGGCCTGAGTCTTGTGGGGACCCCCTGCAGTTTTTCATCAGCTCCTTCATCACACAGGTGGAAATTGCTGCTGTTTGGGGAAAGTAGAATGGTGCTGAAAATGCCTAAAAGATGATGGGGCCTAAAAGATGATAGGGCTTTTCTCATGGGGCAGCAGTAGTGTGTTTTTTTCTGGCTTGTACCACAGCTGAGGGCCAGCTGGAGCCAGGCATCAAGGGCCATAGTGGCACCTGAGTCCAGGTTGTGCCCATGGCCACTGCCAGCAGTTGGAGGACAGCAGAGCCCAGTGCTCTGGTGTGACCCAGGATGTGGGTGCCAGCAGTCTGCCCCACGTGTGACCATGCAACAGGGGGTGGGGAAAGGAGAAGTTGTCTGCAGAGGACCTTGCTTTTGTGATTACCAGCCCCAGCATATCTTACATGTCTTCACTTCTTCCACGTCAGTCTTGACATAAATTGCAGATCTTGCCATTTCCAGGGTTTTCCAGCCATGCTTCAGAGACAGCCTCTGGCAGGATTTTCCTGAGGCTGTGCCATATCCAGCTGTGAGCCAGGGTTTTGCATTAATGTGGAGGCAGTAAGCAAGCACCTGGGATCATGCTGTGGGCATGGTTTGTACTGGTGTGTAGGACATCCAAGCACACACACAGACACAGAAGTTGATTCGTTCTGCATTCACAGCACTGGAGGGTCGAGCAGTTTTGGTTTCTGCTGCTGCTGGATTCAAACACCGGGTTTCAAATCTGATTTTGCACCAGTGGGATGTTGTGTGGCATCTAGGTAAGGAGTCAGAGCATCCATGGGAAAAAGCATGGATGACTTCCCTTGGTTGGCCCTACTGGAGCTAAAGCATCCCCGCTGAGGAGCACTGGCACGTGTTCAGTGCTTTACCAAACAGGATGTTTTGCTGTTCCTTTAGTGGGTTCTCAGAATTGTCCCATGATATGTTTATATTCACTCCAGATTGCTGGACTAAAGGTTTATTGTAGATGTGGCACTGTGCATCTCTGGATGTTTGTTTGGAAAGATGCTTTGGTCTCCTGCTGCAAGGACACAGGCACAGGCTGCACAGTGCAGTGTTGAAAGCATTTGGAGATGTTTGCTGTGACTTTGCCCAGGGCTGTGGGCACTGAGCTGGGCTGGGGTGGGCAGCCAGGGCAGTAGGAGCTTTTCACCCCATAGCTTGTCAGGGGGTGACTGCTTGGGATGGCAGATTGCTGGCATGGCTGGGGAGACAGGGGCATTGAGTTGCTCTACAGCTGCTGAGTGGCCAACCAAGGTTTTTGGTCAGCTGAGCTGAGCCTGAGTTTTCACTGTGTGCATGGACGGTGCCACCATGACAGAGCCATCAGGACAGGGTCTACTTGTTGCTCTGGGGTTTTGTCAGCCTTTGGGAAATGCCAGTTTCAGCATCAGAGAGTTCCATGTGTTGCTGTGCATCTGCCAGCGCTGCTTCCAAAGGACTTCAACATGGATAGGAAGGAATTAATTTGAAACAAGCAGCAACTTTACTGAGCCTTAAATGAAAGCAAAAAAAAAATCGGTTTTAATTTTCTAACATTGCACTCAGGCTATTTTAGAGGCTGATTTTTGTAATTTAACTTTTTTCCCAAGGGAATCAACCTTATATTTGTGAAATCTGTAGAAAGCTTTGTGGTATTTCAAACCTTCCAAAGGAAGGTTGATGTCCCAACATGGGAAAGCTGGCCTGAAAAATTCCCAGGATGTAAAATGCCATTGAGGGACTCTGACATTGTCACCATCATTGGCTTCACCTTTTTATTTCCTTTTATTGTTTTGTCCTGACTCCAGGAAGATTGTTTCAGACAACTTGATGCTTTCCCTTTAGTATTCCCGTCATATGTTTTCTGGTGGGAACTGAGATACTCCAAATGTGGCCAGAATTGGAACCATGTCCCCATAGCCAGCCTGAAGTCAGGATCAATGCAAGCTTGCACAGTCGTGATGTGTGTGAGACCTGCACTGCAGGAAGGGCTCTGCAGGGGCCTCGTTAAATATTTTCATAGTAATAATAATACCACCACACTATTAACACCACAGTGCTTAGTGAACCCAAAGTAGGGGCTCTAAAGCTGCTCCACAGCTCCCACTCTCTTGGCACCCAGCCTTTGGGGTGGGGAAAAAGTTGAAGAGTCTTTTCCTCTTTTAAAATGCCTTATATGTCTGAGTATCCCTGACATGCTGTTCAGTACTGTGTGGATAAAGGAGGAACATGTCTCAGTGGGACACCCTTGGGCTGGGTGCCTGCATTACCTGCAGCTGCCAGTGCTGCCTCAGCATCCCTGCTCAGCTCTCTGGGCAGTTCCCCCTGGCCATGGCTGCTGCTAATGAGGGGTTGCCTCAATGCTGCAGTGGCCTCTCTCCTCTCGTGTCACAAAAATTCACCAAACAGCAAAATGCAAAAGTGTTTCCAGCCCTGCAGAAAGGGGTAGGCAGGGGAGGAGAGCATGGCCCTCATGCACCCTCTTTCAGGAAGGCCTTTATTTTCTCAGAAGCCCTCAACATTTCCATGTTATGTGTGTGTTATTAAATAGGGTTTTGTCTTTTTCCCTCAACCCAATTAGAATTTGACTGCAAATTCCTTTCTACTGAGCAAGTGTGTGCATATATATACATCTGAAGTGTTTCCATAGGAATCAGTGTGTCTCTATTGCACACCTGTAAATACCCATGTTTGTCTGTAAGGTTGTATCCAATACATCAAGTGGGCACCCAAGCAATACAGGTCCACGTACAGACACAGTGTGAGTGTATGTGTGTACACTCTGGGCACACACTCTTGTGTATCTGTGTAGTGAGTACTGTACACACATTTATTCACCATATATTTTTAATTCAAGTAATGGGCAATATAAATATTAGTTCCACTCTTGCTTTTTCTCTACATATGTTTTGTGAAGAGCAGCAGTGGAGTCAGCCTGAAGCAAAGCTGGGGTTCCTCTGCTTGCTGAGAGAAGCATTGGATTTCCCTCTGTGCTTTAGAAAATTCTGTTCCTCTCCAGTTTGGTGCCTCAAGCACAGAGACTGTAGGAAATTCACTCCTTTTTCTTTCTGTATGTTTTAGTTGCTGCCCTAAATTGTCTCAGCCTGTAAGTAGGGCTGGTCAGTTTGCACAGTACCCAGACCCTGGCTGGGGGTTTCCAGTGGTGCTCCCAGCTCTGCAGGCACAGAGCATGGTGCCAGCACTGCCTGCCTTCCCCCAGCAGGGCAGCAGCTCCTCCAGCTTTCCTGCAGCCAGGGTGGCCTGGGCTGGGCACCAGCATTCCCTCTGAGCTGGTTCCTGGTGGCCTTCTCTGCATGAGGCTGGGGGCAGAGATTTCCTGGTGGGTTTGTCTGCTCAGGGCTCAGCAGGCCCATGGCTAGTGTAGGGCCCTGGTATTTGTTTGGGAATTCACACTTGTTGGCCTGTGAGGAGCTGAAATCAGTAGCTTATTTTTAAATAGATGAAGTGTTGGAGGGTCTTTTCCTGTTAAAAGCAGAAGAGGCTGCTTGAACCCAGTCACTGGAAGTGCGTGGTCTTTGCA
>JAOTQP010000828.1:3077772-3090619 GCA_026413545.1 Cichladusa arquata
TGACCAGGAGTGCACTTGGGGTCCATGCAGGGAAACAGAAAACATCCTGTTTTCCTATTTCAGTTATACTTCAACAAAGGGGAAGGGGGTGGGGGGGAGTGCTGCCCTTTGGTTTCATTCCAGGCATTGAAGTCAGTTTGGAGTTTCTGCAATGCTGTGCTGTAGATGGCACACATCAGCCTCTTGCATGGGGAGGCCTTAATGGAAACATTTGGTTTGGCTGCAGCATAGAGGTGGTGGCACCTGCAGTGGGTGACAGAAGTATTAAGACTCAATGACAGTGCCATTTATAAAGCATATTCATTGTACTGCTCCTTCCAAATGTGTTGTAAACTCCAAGTTCTCTGTTACCATTCCCAGGGCACAGGCTGCTGGTCAGAGACAAATCAATCCTCCTCTCTCATGAAAACCTTGTTGGTGTCAGGTCCTGCTTGGGGTAGCACATGACACTGAGCAGGGATTTACTTTTTAAGACGTGCCATGCAGAGTTGGGTGTGGGGACTTTTAGGTTTTCCTGGGAGGTCCTGATGGCTCTAGCTAATCAAAGCATCCAACAGAAATGGATGGTTTTATTTTTCAGAAGCATGTTTTGTCCTGCTGGCACTGGAAGGAAATAAGGCAGTGCAGCATAAGGGAGTGTGTGGCAGAGGAGGTAGCTCAGGCTCCAGTGTAGCTCCCTGAGCACCCAGTTGTTTCCTGGTGCTCTGGATGCTTTCGGGAATGTGCCCCGCCTGAGAGGGAGGGGGGGCAGGGAGCAGCTCAGCTCAGAGCTCTGCCATTGCACTGCATTTGCAGGATTTGCTGCCTTCAGGCATGAGCTCCTGACACCTACCCCACAGCTGCCCAAGTCTCACAGTGTGTCTGAGGGTTTGGTGGTGTGACTGACATCCTGTGGAGGTTGGGAAGCTGTCTCGGACATTAAAGGCTGAATTGCATGTGCTTGATCAGAGCCTGGCTCTGAGAAGCAGTTTTCCATCTTTTCTCAGCTTTGCTATACAATTCCTTTTCGTACAAAGGGGCCCATCCCTGGTGTGAGCTGATGTTGCAGTGACTGCCTGGCTGCAAGGCCATGCATGGGGTCAGCCCAGGCTGACTTGGCATTGTCCCATACATCCATGCTGGCAGTGCAGGGTCTGCAGAGATCCTTCTTAGTGACAGGTGTGGGAAAAGTAGGGGAAAAACAGGCATAGGTGGAGTGCTGAGTGATGCAAAAGAACTAACAGGCTCATTTTTAGTTGTGCACATATATCAAAGTTCTGCTGCTTGTTGTGAACACCAAAGCACTTTCCTTCTTTTTGACTGGAACAGATCACCCCATCCTGCCCAGCCTCCATGCTCAGCCCAGTATCCCAGAGGGTGGATTTGTCCCAGGCACACCATCCCAGAAGGGTGGGTAGCATCACCCTTCCAAACCCCCGGTACCTCAAATATCTTCTGATGCTCAGCTCTCCACTGGGGAAGGCTCCCAAGAATCACCGTGTGTTTGGATGTAATGGTGGTATCAGGGGGGTTACTCCCATCCTTGTGGTTTTCCCCACCCATAAACTCACACAACTGTTCAAGAGCACCAGCTCGTCCAAACTCCCTAATGCAGAGGTCAGCAAGGTGAATAGGAGATGCTGGGTGCTGCACTGGCACAGTCAGTGTTCACTGAGCACAAGTGTTCCCATCAGCACTGGGCAATTGGTATTTTCTGTTCATGAAAGGGGAGAAATTATTTGTTTGGTCTCAGGCTGAGCATTGCTGCTAATTCCTGAAAGAAGGTGTCCCCCAGCAACATTCACTTATGGATAAGAAGTCATTTTCTGATGAGGATTTCTTCTCTCTCTGTTCCTTTGTTTTTGTGGACATGTCCAGTAAGCAGCTTAAGGCATCTCACTTACCTGTTCCAGTCCTGCCTGCAAACATTGGATTAAACTTCTATTATCTGCAGGAGAGTAAAACCCAGTAATCCTTTGCTAAATAGTATTTACACATTGCAGCATGCACTGGGGTGTGTTTACATTGGCTGAAATGTGCAAACCTTTCTCCAGATTTCCATACCTTCTCCCCGTGAGCACATCTGTCTGTCTGTCTGTACCCCACCATATGCCAGGGGCCAGCACTGAACCATCTCAAACAGTCTGTGCATCCTCAGCAAGGCTGGGGGACCTTCCCAGCTTCCCTGGAAAGGAAACACTTGACTGTGAAAAAATCTTGAGTTACTCTACTGTCCTTGGCCTCTTTCTTTATTTAATCCTTACAGCACAGCTGGGTTGAACTACCAGTTCCAGTTAGCAAAGGTGAAGGGAAGGAAGGGGTTCTGCAGTGTGAGACGTGCACTGGATGCTGATCAGCAAATCCTGGCTGCAGCAGTAACAGCCTCTGCAGATGCTCTGGTGAGCACAGAGCAATGCACAGCCCCTGTTGTATGGAGGGGAAGTGGATGAAGTATGTGTCAAAGTACATTCTCATTTTAGGGTATGAATTTTAAGGTTCTGTACTTCTTTGGAACATATACAAGGCAAGATCCTTTCTTGGTCTCCCTAGACAGCACTGGTCATTTCAGGTTCAAAGCCTGGGAATGAATGTTACCTTGTTACTGCAGATTACATGGAATAGCTTCCCCCTGCTCCATTATTCTCGTGCAGCCATGACCTGTGCTTCTGCATGCTCTGAGTTTGTGGAGGGTCTGGCCACAAGGGAACACAAACCCCTGGCATCTCCCCCAGCTGACAGTGCCTAAGTTCTGCAGCCAAGGTGAAGGGAGTGGCAGAGGGATGGCAGCCACACACCTCCTCCCCTGCCTGCACAGCTCCTGTGTGGCCACAGCCAGCCCAGCTCAGCACTGAACCAGCTGCATGGAGCAGGAGAGTTGCAAAACAGCTGTTCAATGCCCTGGGCTTCCTTGGGGTTTTGTTTTCATCCATTTTCAGCTTTCTGCAAAATTCTGTAAATGAGCTGTGTGTGGATTTTGGAGCAGACGTGGACAGAGATGCCCATCAGGCATCTGGCAGGATTGAAATTTTGAAATATGTTTGAGAGCAGAGCAGGAGCATGTCATTCTCCCTGTGTTCAGCTCTGTCCTCTGCCTGTACCATAGGAGAGCTGACCAGGTGCCATGTCCCTCTCTAGGCAGACCCAGTGGTTTTACAGGGTCCTCCCAACCCTCAAACATTATGCCAAAAACAGGGCTCCTTTCATCCTTCATTTTGGGAGGGCTGGTTGCTTCTTCCCTCTTTGTGTGGCTGTGGCAGAGGCAGTGTATGTTGCTCAGCACCTATGGGAAGATGCCATAGGAGGCTGCTCTTTACAGTTCCCCTGCTCTGACTGCCTTTCTGCTTCTATTTCAGCACCCTGAGGATTTAAACCAGCTTTCTGCAGTTACAGGAATAAGCTTGAGGATTCCCACTGGCTCTTTTGTTACTTGAAAAACATTTTACAGGTACCTGATCCCCTGGTCCCTGTGGGAATGCTGCTTGAAGGACCCACTTGCCAGATTGGCTGACGTGCATTACTGCCCCTTTGGGCCCCAAAAGAGCAGTTTTCCATTTGCCAGCTGAAATGCTGAAGCAGCCCCAGGCTCAGGCTAGTAGGATGCTGCTCTGGGCCAGGTCACAGGGGAGAGACAGCCCTGATAAACAGAGCTCCTCATCCTCTGTGTCCTTGCTGCCCAGAGTCATTCCCATCAGCTGGAAGGGAATGCAAAGGGAACTTCCCTTCTGCTGAAGAAAAGCAACAGTCTCCTCTGTGGTCAGTGGTAAAAGCCAGAGTGTTTGCCATGTGGGACACTGAAGAAGGAGCCAGGGGTTCCTATACATAGAGCAAAGGAGAAAAAAATTCTGCAGCCTTTGTTGTCACTGTTTCTTGCAATTATTTCTAGTGCCAGCCTTGGGATGGGGTTGAATTTTTGAGATCACTGAAATTACTTAAAGAGCTGGTGGTGCTCTTACAACTGTGGGACATTGTCTGTAGGCAGGAGCAGCCTGCACAGAGCACAGGACCTGTCCCACCAGGGCTCAGCCCTGGGGCATGGGATGTTCCCCTGCAGCAATGCATATACAGACAGGCTACAGAACCAGGCCTGCTCTTGAAGAAATTCCTGAATTTTAACATTTCCTTCCTGGGAGAAAGCCTGTTTTTTCTGGCATTGTGTGTTGGTTGGTGCTGATGCTGGAGGTTCAGAGTACAAAGAAGGTGGCTCTGCAAGAGGAGGAGCACTCCATTCCTCCTTCAACCATTAGGAATTGTCTGTCCAGCTCAATGACCTCAGCCATTTTTTTTTAGTTGTATCACAGAATTAAAAATGAGTCATGCCCTCCTTCTCCCCCAAGCCCCACCTACCAGGATCCCTGCCAGTGCCATGTGTCAATGCTTCCTTCCTCCAGGATTTTATTTGTTCTCCAGTTGTGAACTGCTCCAGTGATACCACAGCAGCAAATCAGCATCCCAGGGCAGTCTTTTCTAGGTGCTTCTGTTTGTGCTGGATCCAGGGCTGCCCTCGCCTCTCACCCAACATCCTCCTGCAACTGCTGCTAAAAACAATCCTGCCAGTCCAATGGCTGTTGATAGTGAGAGTGTGAGAGATGAATCCAAGTGCCATTAGTGCCCAGGTTAATCCCTGGAAATACACAGGGCAGTGACTCTACCCTGCCAGGACTATGGTGTCACAGGCAGCAGGGCTGTCCCTGTCCCTGCTGGCTGTGGCTGCACATTCTGTTATCTCTCCCATGTGTGGGCTCCAGGCTTGGCTTTGGGGCTTGTGAGGCATGAAGTTGAGGAGCAGGGTGGTCATTTTAGCACAGTGGCAGCCACGTTTTCTGCCAGTGCATCCTCCTCCACACTGCCTCTGCAGCAGCTGGGGTGGCACTGACAGAGAGGGGACACTTGTCCTGCTGACCCAAGCACTGAGGCAGAAGAGGAGGCTGCCAGACAGTAACTCATAGTAGGATGCAGATTCAGAAGCTGTTTCAGCCTTTGGAAGAGTCTGTCTCATTCCCTTACTGTTAACTCCTTACATAACCCATTCTCCCCTTGTTTTCATTAGAATTAGAGGGTGGGTGATCACCTCCATTTTCCTGCCATGTTCACCTGCTCCCAGCACCGAACCATGCCAGCAGGTCCTGCTGCTGCTGGGGTTTGGGACTTGGTGCCACAGGGCCCAGGGCACATCTGCAGCCCCAGCTTGCAGTGAGTCTGGCTGTGGCTGCACAGCATGGCCCTGGTTGTCTCCTGCTGTTTGGGCACCACGGGGCAGCCAGAAGGGTCAGTGCTGAGGGAGCACTGCACAGGGGGAGGAGGAGCCTCACTGTCCTCATCAGTGCTTGGTGCAGATCTGCAGTTTGGTTCCTCTGTGCTGAGGTTCAGTGAGCCTCACCCTGCAGGGTCACAGGGGAGGGTCACAGCCCCACTACCCCACACAAGTTCAGGGGTCCTTGGGGGCCACAGTGCAACAGCCCTTCATTAGTGCCTCGAGTGGCTTCAACAAGTCTGAGCACTTTTCTCTTTCTCCCCTTTGCAGGGGCTCCAAAGGAGCCCACATTCCCTCCAGATACCTACACACTAACCCAAATCTCTAGCACTGCCAGGAGCAGAGAGGCTCCTGGTGCAAAGCTGCCCAGCTTGGATCAGGGCCTCTCCCATCCCTGGCTGCTTAGAACAGCTGTGCTGGGCAGCCTGGGGAGGAAACACAAACCTTCAGGAGTTTTTATTTAATAAGTTATTTATGTATTATTTGCTCTGTAAGTGAAATACCACTTTTGGCCACAGACACACACCAAACAGGCTGAAGTGGGGCTGGGAGCCCCAAACTCTTGCAGCCTCTCTTCCCTGCTCACCTCTCAGAAACCCCATGGAGCCTTTCATTGGGGAGGGTGGGAAAAAAGTGTATTTATTTCCCTTTAATTACCAGATCTGATGCAAGCAGACAGGGTGGGGGAATCCTTCCTGTGCAGGGGCCTTTGGTACAGCCCCTGCCATGGAAAGGCTGCTTGCAGCTGCCATTGGGCAGTGCCCATGGGCTCAGTGGGGCCAGGCCCTGCATGTGTGGCTGGGCAGCTCCTGCAAGACTGGGGGTACAAGGCACAGGGGAGGCTGAATGCATCAGTTGCCTTCATGACCTCTGCACAAGGAGGGATGTTACAGCACCAGGCACAGGGAGTGGTGGCAGCAGCTTGGGATCATGCACTGGACATTGTGTGGAGCTGAGAAGTGGCTGTTTTGCTTTCCCAGCAAGTGCACACGCTGCTTTTCTTTGCTGGTCTTATGCTGAAAAGCTGAGATTTATGTACTGTATGAAAAAACAAAACAGAAAAAAAGAAAAAATCCTAATGTTCCAAAATAAATGACAGTATATTTTGTACTTTGTAAAGTAATTAAACTGAAAAAGAATAAAAAGTGAAACTTACGCTGTCTGCTTTTGTACTGATCAAACTGATGAAAATAAAGCAGAGCTTGGCATTGTCTGCAAGATGTAACTCTCATTTCTTTCACCTACAGCCATATTGGGTGTCTCACACACACAATTTCTGAAGGCCAGCACACATCCCTGAGGCTCTCTGGTGTCCAGATCCTGTCACTGGGTGTACTGTACCCCTACAGATGAAACCCACCACCACCTCCATCCTCCAGCTGTTTTCTGGAAACCACCAAACCTGCCCTATCCTCTTCCCTTAAAATAAGAGGTCAGTGGGATGCTGTTAGTGTATTTGCCAGACATCATTTTACCTGCTCACTGCAGAGCCTGGACAGCCCTCCAGAGATCCTGGCAGGACACCCCCAGAGCCCTGC
The DNA here is from genome assembly GCA_026413545.1 of Cichladusa arquata. Lineage (NCBI taxonomy): Eukaryota > Metazoa > Chordata > Aves > Passeriformes > Muscicapidae > Cichladusa > Cichladusa arquata. The sequence goes on from JAOTQP010000828.1 coordinate 3,084,541, forward strand.
AGGGGCAGGGGAGCAAACTCAGCCTCCTCAAGGACTGTTTTAGGGCAGTCACTGTGGGTCCTGAGCCTCAGTCAGCAGCACAGGTGCACAGCACCATTGTCACATGGTCTGCAAGAAACAGCTGAACAACCTGCCTGAAGTGTGCAAGAAAAACAATGAAATCAGATGTATCATCACCATATTGCAGTTTTAACCATTTACAGTAGCTGTTTAAAGGGAAGCAGCTAATCTACATAAACTGTAGTCAAGAAAAGCATCTCCTTTTTAGTGTAGTGTAATCCATTGCTTACTCTTGTGATCAAGTGATAAAACTTTCATGTAAGAAATTGCTGAGGAATTGCTAATTAATATGGAATGCAGCTTTAATGCCTAAAGGGTTTAATCCAGTAAAACAAAAACCCAAATAAATAACACAGAAATTGCCACACAATCTCAGCACTGCCTGTAACTCCCCACAAAAACAAATGGCACCTTAAGGTAAGTAACAGGACTGAGGCTGTTAAACTGGTGTCCAGACCCCATGGACACTGATGCCTTTTCATATCAGTATTTTTCTTACCTCACCTGCCCAGGCTCACACCTTTGAGCAGGAGGTGCTGGGGCACTGGAGGGAGATGGGGGGAGATTCCAGCCTCTTGTAAAAAAAATGCTACAAAAACAGATTTTTATGAGTTATGATGAAGCACAGGGAAATAATACTGTTTCAGGAGTATTTTGAATGCCAAAGGCTAATTATAGTTCTCTGACTCATCTGTTTTTGAAGGATCCTGTAGAGAAAATTCTGTTGTAACACAGCAAGTGCCTAAGATAATCTTTGTCTTGCAGGTAGTCATGTTTTATCCCCAGTGGGGCAGCCAGCTGGCAGATGAGACCAGCCTTGCTGTGGGGGCTGCAGGGCAGCCCAGGGGCCACACTGGATTCAACTCTCCAGCAGGAATTGCCAGGACCCCTGGGGATGGTGGGGTGTGGAGGCCTGAACCTGTGCAGGTGCACTTGGGCCTGAACCTCTCACCCATCCTTTCTGCAGCTCCTCCAGGCCTCAGCTGCTGTGGAACTGAGCTGCTGCAGTGCTTGGAGCTGTTCCTGCACAGCCCCTGCAGCAGGGGGCTGGCCTGAAGCCCTCTGGGGCTATTTTAAGCCAAACATGCCAGCACAGTGCTGATCACTTGTGTAATCAATGCCAAAGCAAGCAGGTTATTCTAGTCCTAACTGGAGCTCCCTGTGCATCCTTGGCCCATACACTCCCTCACTGCAGGTATATTTAGGGATGCTGGTTTATTTTGGGCTGTCTACTTTGCCATACTTTGAAGGACAAAATGATGCAAAGTTGCTTTGCAGTTCACAGTGGTGGTGACCTGAAGCTAACCCAGCACAGGGCTCCTGTATGGCCCTGATCCTGCAGGAGGAGCACAAGCCACACAGGTTGGATCTGCCTTCAACAGACAAGGGGTGTGGCAGGGAAGAGAGTATTTTCATTTTCTGAGCCACAACTGAGCCCATCAACAACAGCAGGAGCAGCTCTCAAAGAAATGTATTTTAGAAAGAGGAAAAAGTGCTGCACAGCAGCAGCCAAAAGAAAGGAGTAAGAATCTGTGGCAGACAACTCTGTAGGTGCAAAGGCAGCAGAGGAGATGAAGGAAGGAGGAAAGTCAGAAGCAGGCCTGAGCCTGGGAAGAAGGGAGAGGTGTGGGAAAGGCACTGTTGGACTTCTATTTAGACACACAAATTCCTCATTACCCTACTCTGTTTCACTGGCAATAAAATGATTTCCCCAATGTCAGTCTGTTGTGCCCATGAAGGTAACAGGTCCCATCCTTGTTCCAACCCACATTTTCCTTCAGATTCTCTCTCCCTGTCCTGTTGATGGCAGAGGGATGACAGAGCAGGATGGGGGGCAGCTGGCTAAGGTCAAAATGCTCCCCCCACACTGTAACCATAACATGGGTAAGTGCTGCTGCTTGTCAGACTGCCCTCACTGCCACTGACCTTGTTCCCACCAGCAACATCTCTGAGAATGCCCACAACCACTATAATGAAGGCACAAACACCCCCACTGCATTAAGCCATACAACACTTCTATTTAGGGCTTAAGATCTTATTGGCATCTCATTATCAAACAGAATTTGCAATTTATTGTACAGCAGGAATGCAACACAAGGACTCAGCCCAGCTCTTGAGAAGGCCCAGCCCCAGGGTGCATTGGGAAAGAGCTGTGAATGAGAACAGCTAAGAGCCCAGCACTAACCAGCACAACTCAACAGCAGCATCCATGAAGGGAATTGTGTAACACCTTTCTTACCAGAGTTTTTGTATGTGTTTTCCATGATTTAATAAGCCTCCTTGAGTTGAAAGGGCATACCCACTCCCATGAGGCCAAGAAGACATGCTTGGGCATCACAAGCTGCCCACATTGCCCACAGTCTCTGCTCACAGTCACTTGAATCGGGTCTAAATTAAAGCCAAGCAAATGGGAGCTCAGAGTAGTGAAGGTCTGCCAGTTGCACAGCAGCTTTCTGTTCTGCCTCACCCACCCACCAACACCTGTTACACAGGAACATCAACAACTCAAGAGATGTGTCTCTGTTTCCATGTGCTTTGGTTCACCTTTCCTATATTGTATGCAAGCACTTCAAAACATTTAATCAAGGTGAAGTTTACACTCATTTCATTCGATGAAATGCAGTATTTCATCTCATTAAGCCAATATATGTGGAGTCCCTTGGGGCCATGGATGCACTGCCAGACTACAGCACCTCCAGTCCTGTAGCTATGGAGCTGGCTCAGCTGACAAAAGTGGTTTCCTGCCACATAACTGTGAGCCAAAATGCTGCAGTTCAAATGCAGACCCAATCAGTGCATGAGTAGATCATGCTCAAGAATATTGCTATTACTACTGATAAAGATTTTATCATCACTTTATTGAAAACCTACTAGCTTGGATTCCACCAAAATACTTTGCACACTGGAAGTATCCCCCACAGAGAGAAAAGACACAACTGAGAGTTTGTGTTTGAAAAGACTCAAGACTGATGTGTGGACACAGCAGACAGTTTCCCACACTCGGGTGTGAGACTGGGTAAGTGCCTGCTACAGATACAGCTGTTGCATCCCATCTCCATCAGCTTATTGCTAAGAAGGTACCAAGGAATGAAGATCTGCTTCTTACCCATTAAGACTCCTTTCCCTGCCAGGCAACCCTGAAATCCCCAGCTAACTGCAACTGAGAGCCACCCTACTGCTGAACACAGAGAGTGCAGGGAATCCAAAACAATCAAAGGCAGTGATGTGTGATGAGCACAAGCAGATAAAGGCACCTGAGGGGTGGTAAGCATTGCTCATATCCATGCCTGAGCACTGATTTCACAGGCAGCTGATCAGGGGCTTTGTTTCCAGCCCCCCTCAATAAACTAGATTGGCTTCTGACACCATCCATCTGTCCTCCTGCAGCACAGAGAGCCTGCTGTCTCATTTAATAGTACTTACCCCTCCAGACAGGTTCTCACTCTTTGAATGTGTTCCTTTGGTGTTCAGTCTTTAGCACTAACACAGACAGCCTTCAACAGCCCACAGACACATCAGTGCTCCAGGCAAGGGCTGTGCAGCCAGGTTCTGCACAGGACAACAGCCTGGGCACAGTGCAGCTGAGGGTGGCCACACAGGACAGCTGTGCTGGGCTTCAAGAACTAGCATGACCTTTCTTCCACATAACAGTTATAAAAAAAACACCCAACTTTTCCCTTGAGAAATAGTTTGGCTCTCATCAACACGGACACTCCAGAGCTGGTGACAGGAAATGTCCATATATCAAAATGTCCTGTGCTGTAGATTTCATCCCATGCCAGTCTTCCTTGAGAGATGCTCTCCATCTTCATGCAGAGAGGGGCTGGGCCTCAGCCAGAGCACTCCTTGCATTTCCATGCTCCTTGGGGAACGTGCTTCCCTCCTGCAGCCAGGCCGGAGCATTTCAGTGACACAGGGATGATAACACAACCAGCACTGCCACGGCTGTCTCTGCTCACAGTCACTTGGGTTCATAAAATGAGTTTTCCTTTCCAAGAAGCTCATCACCAAGTCCTTGCATCACCCTGGTATGGTGCTGAGACCCAGCAGCATCTCTAGGTAAAAGACCTGACCAGGCTTACCATGTGATCAACTCCACAGGCCACATCCACCACCTCCCCAGGAACAGTCACCTGGATGGAACACATCAGAGTGGGTTATTTATCAGCTGGTACTTTGCACCTGATATTTCCTATTGCTCATCCTCCTTCCACTCTACATGCCAGCTATTTTCACAGGGATTTGTACCAATGCAAGTGCCAGCACAGAAAGAGCAAGATTCAGCACCAGGCAGGCTTGTGCACTGAGCTGTGAAATACTCCTCCTTCTCCTTCACAGAAGCATGTAAAGCTTTGGAAGGAGAAAGAGGAGCAGGCTCACTAGCAGACCGTGAGGAGATTGTAGCCTCAGCCCATCTGTTCAGCAGCAGAAGCAGCATGACTGAACAGAGCATAATCTAGACATTAGGAAGAGGATCTGCCCAAGCACCACAGGGATTTGCCTCTTCTTTCATCAGCAAGAACTGGAACAAGGCAAAGGCTCAACTCAGCCTAAGGCAGTTTGTGCTTTGATGCTAAGAGACCAGGTCCTCACTCCTTGAAGCTTATTCATTTAAAACCAACTTCAAACTTGAGGAAAGCAGAGTGTAAAAAAGCAAGTTTTTCCTTAGAGTCAAGAGAAAGGACAGCAACTAGTTCTAGGGCAGGAGGCCAGAGACAAAAATCCTGGCACATTGCTATAGTACTCTCAGACTGGAGATGGCTCTCTGAAAGAGAATAACCCTCAATGTCCACATCTGGGGAAGCGAATTCAGAAATTCCACTCAGCCACAGCAGTGTGATTTTAGGCAAATGTTCCAGAGCTGGTCTGGTTTTCTTCATTTTTAAAAAAAGAAGAAAGCAAGCTACAGAAACACATTTACTGCAAGTTCAGACACATGGACAGAGACTCCAGGGTGGTCCAACTGATTGCCTCCCTCATCTCTACCTGGCCTTCATGGAGACCAGGAGCATCTGTTAAGGTGAATGCTGAACTCCAGAACCAAAGACTCTTCTAGATCCACTGAGTCTGGCTCTCAGAGCCATCTGGGAAGAAGCAGTAGGACTGGAAGCACTGTGAAACAGCTGAGTAAGGATCTCCTGCTGTAACCTGACAGTCCAGTGACCCACCACCACAGGAAGCCCACCACGATGTGGACCTGTAGCCACTACAGACCAAAATGTTCACCTAATTTAGGTGAGTAATGCTTTGGACAGATGACCAATACTGATGGTTTTCTTTGCAGCACATACAAATAGAAGCACAGGTTAGAAGGGGAAGGAAGGGGCAGTAAGGGTAGCAAGCAGATGATGGTGGACAGGAAGGAGATGAGAACTGTTCAGATGTGGTGGCACAGCACCATATACTGTTTTAGGATTTGAAATCATTACTGGCATAGCAGACTAAAAGGTTTACTGAATACCTCCACTCCCAAGCAGGCTACACAAGGATCTCTGGAAAACAAAGCACCTTCTACAGTCATCTTCCACTCCTTTCAGAATTATTCAACAAAACCACAGAGCAAATGATGCTCCTTGCCCTCAGGATAACAAAAACTAGCCAAAGACTATACTCTTGACCTTAATACCACCATTCTTACCCTCCATGGGAAATATTGGTCTTCCATTCTTCCAGTTCCCAGGCACCCTCTTAGATTCTTCCCCCATACAAACAGTTCTCCTCTGTCTAAACAGGAGAAAGAAAAAATAGAAAAGAACAGAGTCATTAAACAGAAAGAATTCTATTTGTGACGATGGCAAATGTGGCTACAGTGTTTCTGGGAGTATACAGGGGTGTACAAGCAGTAGGACAGCTACCAGATTTACTTCAAGGTACAGCAAATGTACTTGCATGGGAGAAAATTATGCCTAATGAGCAGTGCAAGAAACAAGTTCTGTGCATAAGTGTCCTGGGTTGATGTTATGACTAGCTCCTCTCCCCCTCCATGGAGCTGCCGGCCGCCGCGCGGACACTCCCCCGA
>JAOTQP010000828.1:3090719-3102708 GCA_026413545.1 Cichladusa arquata
GGGGGGAGGGGAATACACACTCCAGGGGAACTCCTTTGGAGGTCATTCTTCCCCAAATTTGTCTCAAACTGTGACAAATTCTTTGGTGGCCCGTACGGGGATCGAACCCGCGACCTTGGCGTTATCAGCACCAGGACAATAAGTCTTTGCTTCCCCCTCTTGCATCATCTGCTTTGGAATTTTATTTGAAGGAAGAGTGCAGCAGCAGAAATTGCAGGGAATCATTTGTGAAGTGAGTAGTTTGTGCTGAAAGTTAAAACAGCTGCAGTTGATCTGTATCAGCTATCATCAGAGCAAACCCAGTAAGCAAGTCAGTGAGATCTGTCCCAAGCCATCACCTGGAGACTGCTTATTTGACTATCTGAAAAAACAGCTAGGGAAAAGCAAAACTTGTGTTCAACAGTTGAAGAGTTTTGAGCTCCTCAGGAAATCACAGAGATCTCAGAAGTGTTTGGACCAGCTCCACAGCAGAAACAGCCAAAACACAATCTATAACAAAAGTACAATTTAATCAGAATACTGTTTCTAACTCTGATACCAAGGGGAGTCCACTTACAAGCACCCTGCAACCAAACTGGCAGTGTCACACCTACTGCTTGTCCCAGCCCTGGCATTTTTTCCTGCTGCCAGCTGGATCTCTGAACTGCTGCCTGACGTTAAATGACTTCCAAATTTCAAATCCTTCAAAGGCTGGGAACCCACACAGGGTGCACAGAGCACAGTATCATAACCTTTGCATATTAAATGCTTGGGTCTGCCCACCTCAGGCTCAGTTGGCCAGAAACACCAAGAAACTCTAGCTTCTATGATATTTAGCTTCACTTAGACTCAGTTTTAGTTTGTTCATTTATCACATTAATTTTCTAAACTGGTAAAGTGCAGCAGACTGACTCATTCTATACAGGAAAACAAAAAAATCTTCCAAATTTCCTGTATGAGAAAAGCTTTTTGTGTTAAGACAAGTAATAATATTTTTGGCTTTTTTTCTCTTCTGCCAATAACACAGTAACATGACCTCTCCATGACAGTGGGATGAGAAACTTACTTGTAAGTGCTGCAAACTGGCTGAGTCCACAGCGAACACGAGCAACACGGATGTCGGGACTGAAGTCTGACCAGCCAAAAAGGCTGGGTGGGATCATCTCTGGCACTGCTGTCTCTATTAGGTTTGGTCCTTTCCCAAGAATTCCATATCCCCAGACAAAAACATTTCCTTCTTCTGTATTACAATAAGAACACATTCTGTAAGAAAGTCTGTGCTTGTGAAATTCATGCCACAACCAAGAGTTAATCAGAACCAAAGGGATATTTTCTTTTCTTCCAGCTCAGTCTAACACTTTTTGATTATTTGAAATCTGCAAATAATGCATCCCCATCCAAATGTCTCAATCTTTTCCTAAGGTATGCAAGTAAACCAAGCCCTCTAGACAAAACCTTCATGGGGAAATAACGCCAATACAAGAGTGATCAGGATAAAATACTTCAGCTTACTGACTGATGGGACAGAGGTTGAGACTTTATTATCACAGCTTTCTTCTTTGATGCACGCCCAAAGAAGCAATTGGATTTTACTCTGCCTGGCATTCTGCCTTAAGCTGGGTGCCTGGGAAAGGCAACAGCTGGACAGCATAAGAAAGAGCAACTTCCTATGTCAGCCAGCTCTGTTCCCTTCATATTAGAAGCTCAAATTTCTGGACATCACAACACTCCTTAAGATAATTCTTCAAGAAAGTAATACAATCCCCTTCCTGATTCCTTCATGCAGCAACCCTCCAGCTGTGCTCCTCAGCCACAGACAGTCCAAAGAACAGTCACTAAGGACCTGCTGCACACTTTCACTGTTCTCAGAACTCTCTTCTCTCCATCCTAGTTCATGATTTATAGACATGTCAGATTCATATGGAGTCTGAAGGGTTCTACCTTCTCTTACTTCCTCCATATAACCACACTCATTACAGGCCAATACTCAGCATGACCAGCAAAAGAGATCAGCAGAGCAAACAGCTGCCATGCTCTTGCTCTACTCTGCAGAAGGGCACACTGGAAGCAATGCTCTGCACTACTGAAAACAACTCCTCTAGTATATTCTTAAATCCTGTTTCTCAGTCTCTCAGCTTTCCTCGTAACACACAGTATTTCCCTGTTTCCAGAAAACAAGATACTTGTTTCATCATGTGTTACAATCCACCTACTGTGCAGCCTTGCCCCAAAGTGAACGATTCTAGAAGTGAACTCACCTGTTAGCACAGCATTGCCAGTCCCTCCACAGGCAGCCTCCTTTACCTTCCCAATCTTGAATGGCAAATGCCTGGGAACATTCACCTGTTCAAGATTGCAGAAGAGTTGTTAGAGACAAGGCAAACTGCAAACCAGACATACATTTTAACTTGGTCTCTAGTTCTGGTTAGAGCTTACATACACTGGATTCCTGATACAACCTTTATTGCCGGAATAATAAAATGAATGCAAGTCCCAAAATTAAAAAAAAACCCTTCATTAAGATGAGGACAAGGTGGATAGTTACCTACTGGAAAGCTCACATTCATGGCAACAAGGCTAAGAATGACTAATAACTGCTTCTTATCCCCAGCTTTTAAAGTCAGACACAATGGGGATGTCAAAAGGTGAGCATGTTTTCAATTCTTCACACTGGATTAGATCACTAAAATTCAGTCTGAAGTGGTGTTTTTGAACATAATAGGGAAAAATTACTTAAAGAAAATTGCACTTATTTGGTACAGTCCAACACAACATCCATCCACAGCTTGACATAAGTAAGAGCAATCTTCCATTACAAAGCTCTGCCATTCTACACCTTGGACTGCATCTATCTTTTAGCTAAGACACTCCTTTTTGACAAATGTGCCATTCACCCATTTCAGACACTGCAGACCTCCAGGAAAACTGCTACACTGCATAACCTGATCACTGTCCTCAGGCCTTATGGGTCTCAGCATCTAGCCCTACATTAAGGTTACATCAGGAGAGGCACAAGAAACAAAGCTTTCTAAAATTTTGCTAAATCTATTATTATCTTAGTCTTCTGCCAAGAGTAGCTTGAGTATTGATTGATTTCCTAACCCAATTTCCTAGCTAACTGCCTAGTTACCTCAGTAGTACACTGCCTAGTGTGAAGGCAGCACTATACCAATAGCCCAGCTAAGTTTGCTCAAAAAGCCCTTTTATCTGTGAGACACTGCAATTTGTTTAGGACTCAGTTATAAACCCACTAAGGATGTCCATGCAAAATTCACCCACATGCAGGTTGACTGGAAGGGACTTCCAAGGGCCAGCACTATGCTCAAAGCAGGATCACTTGAAATCCTAGATTAGCCAGCCAAAAAACTAATTCCTGTCCTGAAATTAGCAAAAGCACTTGAGTTGGGTCTCAATTTGGTGCAAAGTCCATGGGACAGAAAGAGAAGAATACAGGGGTCTTAGATTAACAAACTGGGTGAGGTGACACAAACCTTTGCCTATCAAAGCAGGGAAACATACTTGTCCCTAAAGCTACACAAACATGTCAGACAGGTTGGTTTTGTAAGCTTATGTAAAAGCAGCCTGCTAGTGGTGTTTGCATCTGCTGCCAAAAGAACCCAGAACAGGGAGAAACATGCCATTTTTAATTCTGTGCACAGCAGCTGAACTGAAACACATAAAACATACCCTCAGGTCAACTGACCTGTGTGGTTTCTGTGACAGATGCCAACTGCAAGTATTCTGAATTTCCCCAACCAAAGACATCTCCTTCATCTGAAACAGCCAGACAACAGTCTCCATAGGAAGAGACCTGGATAATGTTTACTCCAGCAATGTCACCATGCAGCTTAGTAGGAACACTGGTGATGTTATAGTGTCCAAGACCTGAAAGGAAAAAAAGTAGAGATTATGAAGAATTTTTTTCCAGACACACTTTTAATGCCTGCATAGGATCATTTTTGTCATGCTATAACAAAATCAAAAAAGCCTCCTCTCTGGAGTACACAACAACTTTATACAATCACACCCTGGAGAGTCTCATATCTCTTGTCTGCATGGACCAAAGTGTTTGAAGAACAATAACCAAGCCAAGCAGATATCCCAACAGAGATGAAGTTTCACAACCTGGCTGCATCCTGTCTTCTGCAAGGAGAGCCATGAGTGACAGCACACTGCAATCAGTTAGACAACAGCAAGGGAAATGGAAAAAGAGGATGGGAAGCAAACATTTTACATGACAAATTGCTGCCTGAAAAAGAGACCAGAATGCAGATGACAGAAAGCTGGGTTACACTATATTGGCACAAAAGAATCATGGGAAGAACTCAGCTTTGGGAGCAGCAAAATGAATAAACAGTAGGAATGACTGTGAGGAGGAAGTTCATTTCAGCAAAAGCCATCAGAAAAAGGGCCTGGCCAATGATCCCATGCTGAAACATTGAACAGCTACCAAAGCACTTGCCAGCTCAAAAGAGCAGAACAGACCCCAAAACAAGAATCAGGAAGGCAAAGCCACCACCCAACTGAAGAGCAAAGCTGCCCATGTCACTTCCACATCCCCTCAGAAGCTTTACACAGCAGATCCACTCTCCTCTGACTGCATGCTTGGATTGCCAGGGCAGCATCCCAAAGGTCCTCAAAAAATGAACTGGGTTGTCTCAGTTTGGTGACACAGGAGTACTGAAAACATCCACACACAACATTAGCAGCTCCTTTCTGTCCATACACACATGACAAGTACATATCACAACTCCTCAATTAGGACAGCTTGATGTATTCATCAATTCCCTGAAAAGCAAGCTGAGCTGAGCTCCTACCTGTTTGTCCATCAGCTCCCCATCCACATGCATAGACTGAACCTTTCTTGGTTCTAAACAGACTGTGGTCCTGCCCACACACAACCTGCACAGAAACCAGAAGTCAGAGCTAGTCAGGAAATGTCACATGTTCACACTTGATTTAGCATTACTGACAGATAAATTGAGCAATGGACCTCCATGATGTCCATCAGTTCAGATTCTGACCCTTCTCTCCTGATCACATGGCTCCAGAGAAAGGGAAGACCAAGAACCACAAGATACAACACAGAAAACAGCAGAATTTTCTTTGTGGAAAGTGATGCTGCAGTTGATTTCTAAGATCCAAAACAAGGAAAGAAAGCCCAATTCAGCAGTACAACCCAATAGAGCAGCAGAGTAAATAAGAGCTCTCCCTTCACAGGATGCTAACCACATGATTCCTGATGCCAGCTACAAACTGCTATAGATTCTTTGCCATGTAAGCACTCCAGGCACACAGCTTTTCTCAAATCTATATTTATGTTGAATTAGCCATCATGTCTGCCACAGGCTTGGCATGAATTAAAGCCAAGAAAAAAGCCATTCAACAGCAGACATTAAAAATTAAACAAAGATTAAAGGGATTTAATCAACAAGTTAAGAGAGTGACTACCAATATTAAGCACATAACTGCTATTATCCAAGTACAAACAGGTACCAAGCATTCAATCCCCACGAAAAAAATAAAACCATGAAAAGTCCAAATAGAAATTTTACAAGCCTAATTCAAAACAATTTTAGGATGAAGCACAGCACAGTCTCATCAGGTAAATGAATGACCCCCTTCCTTGGAACAGGAGTAATGTTTGCCCACAGGGGCACAGACACACCAACAAACTGCTCCTGTGCTTGGAATGCTGCAGCCACAGCAGGTGCTTCTGCTGCCCTGCAGCCCCTTGCTCTCCTAGAAACCTGATCTAAGGAAATGCTGGCTAGTTTAAGTGGATGCTTTCACAGCTCATTTTTGAAAAGGCAAACACAAAATTTAAACTCCTAAGCAATATAAAAGTGACAAAAGGGAACAAGAAATCACGACAGGAAGAAAGTAGTGGAGAGCCCAGAGGCAGGCACAGTACTGTGTCTGTGGCTGAGTAGAAAAGAAGAATCACCTCCTTGACCTGCAGCTAACACTCCTCCTAATGCAGCCCAGGGTATCATTAGCCTTCTCCACAGCAAGGCATGCTGCTGAGTCATGCTCAGCCTGGTGTACCCTAGGGGCTTTTCCACACAGCTGCCTCCCAGACTGTTATCCCTACCCACGGTGGTGTCTGAAATTGTTCTTCACCAGCAACAGGACTTGGCCATTTCCACTGCTGAACCTGATGAGGTTCCTGTAGGCCTATTTCTCCAGCCTCTGGATGGCAGCACCACCCTCTGGTTTATCAGTCACTCCTCAGAGTTTTATATCATCTGCTATCTGCTGGGGGAACATTCAGATCCACATCACTAGTGCAAATGTAAACAGGATTGGACTCTAGACCCCTGGGGTGCTGCAGTTGTTACTGGTTTCAACTCAGCTTGGAGCCAATGACTGCCACCCTCTGAGCCTGACTGCTCAGCTGGTTTCCAATTCCTCTTCAGGAGTGAGTTCAGATGATCCTCTTACCTGGACCACTTCACTGTCAAATTCCTTCAGCTGATGAATGAGATGGCTTCCACTGGGCACCAAACAACCACCAAGAAGAGAAAAGGCAACACAGAGGATTTCAGAAGACTGCAACCAAAAAACACAAAGGTAAACCTGCCACTACTGAAAGCCACTTTAGTACCACAAGCAGAGAAATTTGTTCACGTTAGTTTCATGCAAAAAACCTGCATGAAGAAGGAACATAATTCTGCATTCTCTTATGTAAGAAGTTAAGAACTGTCACTTTTAAAATATAAGCTCTTGTGATTGGGGGTAGGAGCAACCCTCAAAGACAGTCCCTAGTCTAGAAGGAGCAGAGACCCTACATAACAGTGCAGTACCCACATAAACACTACACTTGGCTAGAGATAAACCAGATATCCCAGGGCACAGTGCAGTGCTAACATCCCAGTCATTTCTTCACAATACCAGGAATTATGAACAATCCAACAACTGACTTCCAGTATAAAGACTAACAAAAGCTACCTAATTACAGCTGTTTTCTCAAACTTTACAGACCAAGCGCTGTGGACCACAGACAGAGCAACGAATAAGAATTTTTTTGGTCCCATTAGAGAATCAGAAACTCAACATATTCCCACTATTCACTTACTCTATCATACAGAGCACTTGGAGCATATGCTTTGGTGCAACCCACAAAAAACCCAATGAAGGAAAAGCACTGCAGACTCGGAGACAGTTACAGCAGAGACTTAACAAAAGGATGCCTCTTTCATAATTACATGGCACTTCTAACATCAGGAACAGCACAGGTACTCTGAGCAGCTAAAGGGAGAAATCCCAACTAGTTAGCTCAAGCAGTTTAAGAAAGCTGGGTTCTCTCACTATGCCCTGCAAGAACTGTCCCATGCTGACACTGTTTTGTCTCTTGTGAATGTGGTCAGCAGTGCCCAGCCTGGGTTCCAAGCCAGGCTGCTGGTATCACGCCTGCAGCACTAAAGCCTGTTCTCAGACTCCTTAATCTTAGATGGCATTCTTATACTACCAGACCTTTTCCACCTTCAGGCTTTTCTGCAGGGTTCTTTTCATGCAATTATGTTTCCAGCATTCAGAAAGTGCAGGATCTTTGAATTCTCACCTGTAAATTTCATCTTCAACAACCTTGCGGCCACATTGTCCGTAAGAATTGTTTCCCATTGTGAAAACTGAAAAACAATGACACAACACACTAGTTTTATTACTCCCCAGTCCCTTGAAAGCCTCTTTTCAGGTCCACAAAATATTTTCACACAGTAAAGTCTGAAAGGTGGAGCACAGCAATGTAAAAATAAGCTTTTTTCAAAGTAAGTCCACTTGAATGAAAGTGACTGAATCCATTTTCACCAACAGCACCTGGCACTATTGCTGCAGGCACAGCAGCAGTACCAGGAGCCCGCTGTCTGTCACAGCCAGGAATTGCCTAGCTCATCCTGCCACTGCCAAAGACACTCAGCAATAGATCAGCATTCCCACAGGAGTGGGAATCAGTGAGCCAACCAGCTCACCCACTAAGAAGCTGCACTGGATCACTTGGTGCAGCACTGAAGCCACTGCACCAGAGAGTTGCCAGAAATGTGGAAAGACAATTTACAAACTTCTCTATAAAGGACTATTAATTAAGTAATTGCTTTTATAAACACAGCACTCTGGGACTTAAAGGGGAAGTAACACAGGAGTACTGCCATAGTCACCCAAATCTGCTTTAAAAACATATCTGAGTGAAGGAGACAAACAGGCTGCTCTCAGCCAAGCCTGGGGCTAGAGAAACAAACCTTGGAGTAAAAAGCTCTCAACACATTTACAACTTGAGCCAGGTGAAGTTCATGGCTTTCCCTTGCAGAAGCAATCCCACACAGGCCAACAACTGCCTGCATCCCATTTACAGTGCAAACAGCCCATCTGGGATATAGCTCTAAAGGACAGAAGACAATATTTTTCAAGTTTTTAGTATAAAAGCATAGCCAGGCATGCCCTGACATCAGCACAAGCAACACTGTACCTCCTTCACTATCTGTCAGGACCAGGGAATGGGCTCTGCCACAGGACACTTGCAAGACTCGAGTTTGCTGTGGCTTCTCCAGTGGTAATGGAATTGGAGATGGTTCCAAGACATATTCATAGCCCTTAGCTTAAGGAAGAGAGAACAATTTTAAGTCAGTAGCTTCCACAAAGTAAATTCAACATGTATTTGCTGATTCTGCTGTACAATCACACACTCACTCCTGCTTTGTTATAAAAGCAGATACATTTTAGAAGGCCAACACACTAACCAAAGAGGTTGACAGGGATTTATCATAGAGGGAGGGAGAAGGTAAAAGCTGTGGAGATAGCTGAAGCCAATAATCACTGCCTCAACAAAAGTCCACCAGATCTAGAGGGTGAATGTTATTAAGGCTTCAGATGGCAGAATTGTGAAGTTGAGGCTTTCACTCACATTTTCAACCACTTTGGTGAATACAGCTGGATCACTAGAGCTTAATATCATGCACAAACATTCTGTACAACTGGGGATATTGAAAACAAGGTACAAGAGCAACAATCACAGAAATGTATCAGGAAAGGTGAACAAAAAGTCTTAGTGATTCAGATTTAAAGAAAAGTAGATTATAAGCAGTTTCAGAAATAAGGAATGCAAGAAAGACTAGCTAGGCTAGGTCCATAGGGAATAAGACATCTTACATTTATGAAAAATGACATGTTGTACTTCAAAAAGATTTAGCAGATTGAAGAACATGTAATCAGTTATAGTCAACTGGGAGGGGGAAGAACATCAAACCATAAATCAATACTAGGGAAAAGGTTAAGGGGAGATAAAAAGCCTTGATATCAAAGTCACTGTAATAAGTGAAATCAAACAGTGAAGGACCCAAAGCAATATTGCACACAGGCAGCAATGCTTTACTGGTTCTCACTGCCTCCAATAAAACTAAAAAAAACATCTAAACCCAAAAACACCTAAAATTTTTAAAAAATTAAAATTAAAAAAATCTACACATGGTCTTTTGCAGTAAGACACTACTAGATGTGAGGACACACAGCACAACAGCCAGTGGTGGGCATCTGCCACACAACAGAGCAAGAACTTAAAGGCAACCAACTCTCTATCTGTCTAGAAACACTTGGAAGTCACAAAGCAAAATAACCTTTCACTCTCTCTGTTCCCTGCAGCAGAAGGACACGTGCTACTGGGATCTGTAGTAACCATCACTGATAGCTGAGGGGATTTGGAGAAAAGAGACAAAGAAGTGGTGAAGGAACAGGGGCGTGAGCATGAAATACCAGTAGTTTAGATACAACTATCTAAAAGTCAGAGGGCTGCAAATTCTCTTGGAAATGAAGCATCTACAGCAACACAGTGTTGGAAGCAGCAGGCACCAAAGTCAGTCTAAAACAGCAATGAGCAATATTCCAAAGGAAAACTTGTCTGGGAGGACACTAAACATGGAGCAGTAGCAATCCCACTGATCTTCACCACGTTTTCAACCCATCTTGCCAAACATGCTCTCTTACTTAGCAGGGCTTGAACAGCAAACTAGTTAACCTATATCTGGATTCTCTGACAAAAATAACTTCCAGGTCAGAGGACTTTAGTTTTTAAGTGCAAAGGCAACAGAAGCGAGGAAACCATCCTGTCAAAATGATTTTATTAACTACACTGTGCCTACTATCAAACTATAGATTCAAAGTCACACATTAACCAACATCACACTTTGCAGAATAAACAGCTACATTCCTGTACAGATAAACTAATTAAGTGCAGTGTACAGAACAGAGGCACACACTGACATTGACAAATCACACAAAAACAGATAAATTTCAGAAAAAGACCTGTTTAAAAAAATAAAGCACAGCCTAGGACTGCATCAAAGCTTCCTGATGTTTTTCACAGTTTCAAACACATGAAGATTCTTGTACCTCAGGCACACTGCAGTGTCACCCCTTAAGTCTTTAAAACACTTAAATCCTTACTTTGATCTCTTCTGCTTCTCTGGAATCCAAGCTGGGAATCCTTGTTGAGCCCTGTGCCCCACACTTTGGTGATGTCTCTGGTATTAGAAGCCAGCAGTGTGAATCCATAACCACAGGCAGCAGAAGATATCTTTCAAAACAGACAAAACCCACACTATGCAGTTAGAAACTGTGGCTTAAAAAACCAAGTTTCACTCCATGCTATTTGTTCATTAGCATTCATTTTTCATTAAGCTACATTCACAGGCAGCCCAAATTCATGGCATGCATAGTCTTGCAAAAATTATCAGAAAGAATCTTCTGTGATAAGCACAATGGTGAAAACTCAGATCCAACGTTTCCACCCTAAAGTTTTGGTCTGGTGTACATACATCTTTATTTCTGCATTATCTTGGCCCCATTCAACACATTCAGAAATTGACTGCTGACCTGCATCAGCAGATTAAAAAAAAAAAACAAAAAACCCACAACAAAAAACAAACAAAACCTACCAACCAACCAAAACAAACCAAAGATATAGAGATATTAAGATAATAACACGTTTTACTCCTTTTGACAAAAAAGCCCAGCATAAGAGCCACTGAGGAGCAACTGTGGTCACTTGGCTTGTTTGGCCTGGAGAAATGGAGACTGAGGTCAGGTCTCCCCGGGGTCCGCTCTGGGACCGGGACAGGACCCGAGGGACCCGCTGGAGCTGTGCCAGGGGAGGTTTAGGGTGGGTATCAGGAAAAGTTCCTTCCCGCAGAGAGTGATCGGGCACTGAACGGGCTCCCCAGGGGATGGGCACAGCCCCGAGGCCTCGAGGAGCCTTTGGAAAACTCTCCCAGCGCAGGGTGGGGTTGTTGGGCTGTGCTGGGCAGGGCCAGGAGCTGCACTCCGTGATCCTCCCGAGTCCCTTCCAACTCAAGATATTCTATGAATGCTCTCTCTGCACCGGCCAGGAGAGCACGAGTGAAACGTGTACGCGAACAATAAGACAATTTTCAACGCAAGTTTGCCATCTGTCAGGTGGGAGCAGCCACAGAGCCACTGGAAGAGACCCACTTTATCCCAGGCTCTCTAATACCTTTAACAAAATTACAAACACGTATTTTCTAAACTATATGCTACTACAGTTAAAACAGTAACCATCCCAAGCAATACCGCTATATCGATAAGAAGCACTTAAAGCAAAGCCTTTAAACGCGACCCAGGAACGCTGTTCTCGGCTAAGCCCGCCCAGGCTCCGGAGGCCGGGGGCACACGCAGACCCCGCCGGGCCGGGCGCACCTTCTCCTCGGTCTCCAGGCGGTACGGCGTGGGTTGGATCCGCCGCGGCTTCTTCCAGCCCGCGTCCGGCCTCACGAAGCTGGGGACGCCCAGGGCGCCCGAGTAGCTGAAGCCCCACACGAACACGCGGTCCTTGCGCTTCGCCGCCTTCCCCGCGTACTGGAACACCGGGGCGGCCTCCTCGGCCTCCCGGAGCTGGTGGGTGCTGGGCGGCCCCGCCGCCGCGCCCAGGCCCCTGCGGAGCAGCCGCCGCGCCAGCCCCGCCATGGCTCCCCTCAGGCCGCCTCCCTCAGGCCGCCGCCATCTC
>JAOTQP010000828.1:3103212-3141104 GCA_026413545.1 Cichladusa arquata
CGGGCGCGCGCGGCCGCACCGCCCCTGCGCGCACGCGCGGCGCCGGAGCGCGCTTCTCTTAAAGGGGCAACACCTCCCTCTGAGCGGGGTCCGCACCCGCCCGGCCCCTGAGCTACAGCCGAACCTACAGCCCGGCCCAAACCCAAATCTAAACCTACACACAGACCTGGACCTCAGTCTAAACCTACACCAGAGCCCAGTGTGGACTTAGACCCAGCGACAAACGAGAGGAATGTCGCATTTGTCTTTACAAACAAGCTATAAATCTGCTAGTAGATAAAACCAGCACTGAGAGATAAAAGAAACAATGGGATGGATTCCACCGATTGATGAATGAAAAAAGATATTTGTCTTTACAAACAAACTGTGGGTTCGCTGATAAATGAAACTGGATATCAGAAGATGAAAGAAGCAACGGGGGAAAACTGTGAATTCTATAAGAATTAAAAATTAAAAGGAAGGGTTGTACATTAGAGGGGAATGTCAGGTGTCAGGCGTTCCAGGAAGTCTGTGCCTCTCAAGTACCTCAGCCAGTGGGGAAAGAGAGAGGGAAAAGCGGCCGAGAAAATAGGATAAAAAGGGAGGCTGTGTCCTCCAAAAATCTGAGAGATCCCAGGGGAATGCTCCATGGCCTCTCCCTTTATTCTAATAAAGGAAAGAGGACTCCTCTGTCTCCTTGTTGGACATAGCCCTCTGGTGTTTGTGGATTAATTTTCCTGATACAAACAAATCAAAACTGAAACTCAGGCCCAAACCTACACGTAGGCCCAGCCCCGTCCCAGACCCAGCCCCGTCCCAGACCTGGCCCCATCCAGCATAGGGTCAGCTGTGGGGTACCCAAATACAGCTATCCCACCACACTGGGGCTGTGGGACACCCAAATACAGCTATCCCACCACACTGGGGCTGTGGGGCACCCAAATACAGCTATCCCACCACAATGGGGCTGTGGGGCACCCAAACAGAGCCGTGCCACCACACTGGGGCTGTGGGGCACCCAAACAGAGCTGTGCCACCACACTGGGGCTGTGGAGCAGCCCCCTCTCAACACTGAGCTCTTGCTCTGCTCCCCAGGGAGCCAAGCAGCCACTTCCAGGAGGAACCTGCTGTCCTTTCATCCCCCCAGCTAAATTTCCTCCCTGCCATTATCATTGCCTTGCCCAGTATCTCCCTGGAAGGAAAACCTTTCCTGCCGCCATGCCCACACGGCTCTATCAAGTGTCTCTCCTTTATTGATGAAAACCACAAAAATAATTCAAAATACAAAGAGGTAATAGAAGGGCATCTAGAGATGAGGGCTTTTGGTGCTTATAGGGAGCTGGCAGAGCAGGGCTGGTGCCTCCTCAGAGTGCGAGCAGGACAGCTTGGGCTGGCTGTGCTGGAGGATGAGGATGGGCACTGGGCTGGGCTGGCATGGCCAGCAGCCTCCCTGGCCTCCCAGAGCCCCCTGGATCCCTGCTGCAGCTCCGAGCCCTGGCTGCACAGGAGCTGGAGGAGATGAAGCTTTGGGGGGCTGCTGTGGGGGCTCACAGGATCCTCACAGGATCTTGCTCCGTGTACTCTCAGTGCAGCGGTTCAGGATGAGGTCCTTGCTGGGACGGGGAGGAACAGCAGGTTGAGCCTTGGGCTTATTGTCCTCTGGCTCCTTTTTCTCAACTGCAAGTAAAAAAGATGTACAGATAGGTCAGAGCTCTCCACCACACACCACCCCCATGAACATTCAGCAGCTTTCTACATAATGGCCACCAAAGCTCCTGCTTCTCCTGTCCCTGCTGTATGCAGTGGCTCCTGCAGGTCATGGTGTCAGGACTGGAACTGTGCTCAGGGGAAGTCCATCCTTCTGTCTGCATGAGAGATATTTAGCTCTGGGAAGGTCATGGATACTGCATGGGGACTACCAGATCTAATGGGTGTATCTCAATGTCTACCTCTCTTCTTCATGAAAAAAGACTTTATACAAGGGCCTGAACTGGTAGGACAAGGGGGAGTGATTTCACATTGTCAGAGGCCAGGGTTAGATTAAATATTAGGAAAAAATTCTTTCCTGTGAAGGTAGTGAGGCACAGGTTGCCCAAAGAAACTGTGGCTGCCCTGTGCCTGGAAGTGTTCAAGGCCAGGTTGGATGAGGCTTGGAACGAATTGGTCTTTAAGGTCCCTTCCTACCAAAACCAAATTCTCTAATTCTATGATTCTTCATGCAACACTTCCTTCTGGGTGCTCTGCTGACAGCTAACATCCATGGTGATTGCAATGGTAATGGCAGCATTGGGGAGGTTTAGATGCACAAAAGAAAGCACAGGTCCCAAATGTGGGCTGACCTCCTTCCAGGACCATATTCTGCTCTGTCTGACCTATAGCCAGGGTAAGAGAACTCCTTGAAACAAACAGCTTCCTGCACAGACTTTCCCCATGGGAAAAGGGCAGGTGAGCATGGTGTGACCTAGTGTGCCACCCTGCTCCAGCTGCCAGCACTGCTGGGGGCCATGGGCCATGCCTGCAGGATTCTAGCTCCACTGAGACTTACTGATGACATTGGCCTTGTTCTGAAAATTTCCCTGTATCTTCTGCTGCTTCTGGATGTACTTCTTGCTGTTCCTCCTATAGGTCTCCTGGCTGATTTGCTTCCGGCCCTGCCTGTGGATGCTCTTCACATTTCGGATGGTGGATCTGCAAGGAGTGAGAAACAAAACTTTCAGTTTTCATGCTGACAGCTCTCACACCACACATTTCTTTCTCCACACTTCCTCCTCTGCTTCACGCAAACCCCAATTTCTGCTTTTGGCTTTTCCCTGGGGGATGCCAGCCCTTGAGGGCAGCCATCAGTGAGACACAATCTACAATGTGTTCAGAGGCAGCTGGATGGTGCTTCACAAGCAAACACTGAAGGTGAACCCTGAGCACAAGTCCGGAAAGTAATGATAGGGATTGGTGAGGAAGATTGGGCATAAGGCTGGAAGGATCAGATGGGCATGAGGTTTATCTAGGAAAGGCCCAGAAGTGACTGATAACTCTTTGATGAATGAACATACAGCACCCATCCTGGCCACAAAATTGAGGTCCCTGCTGTGGGGCTTGGCTTGGCTCAAGGGTCAGATACAGGGAAATGGGGTATGGGGCATGTGTCAGTGTGCACCTGGATGTGTGGTGTTGAACCCACAGGAGAGAAACTGCTGAGAGAAGTGAAAGCTGAGCAGCATGGGGCTGCTGCAGGGGAACCCCCAGCACTGGGGGCTGTCCCCAGGCAGGCAGACAGAGCCCCTGCTTTGTCTTCAGTACCATGGCAGGAGTGAGGTGGCTCCTGATGTCCACCCCATGGCATTGTCCTCCTGCTCTTCTCAAAGAAATGTGCCCCTGCCTTCAGCCCCTTCCTGGTCTGAGCACACACCTCATGTCATAGCAAAGCTCTTGCCCACAACAGCAGGTCACCACCTTCACAGCAGGGCTTGGCCTGGCTGCCAGTGCCATGGAGGCAGCACTCACAATGGCAGGGGGATGTGCCACTGTCCTGGGAATAGGCCACCTCATCTCCCCCAAGGCTACCAGCAAACATCACTGTGTTCAAATTGGTGCATCTGGACCATTTTACACTGTCTCACACTCAATCCATGCTCCAGCAAAACTGCATTTGGAGAGATTTTATAGCAGGCCAGATGTGTCATCTTGCAGAAAAAAAGATAGCAACAAGTTCTGCCCTTTTTAGCCATTCTCTTTGCATTGAAATGCATTAGTTATTATTGCTTTTTATCTTTTTAATCAAAATAGAATCCCTTGCACTAGCTCAAATCTTCCTATTAGATGAGGCCACTTGGCAGGTCCATTTAGTCAAATCTCTCCTTGCCTCTGAAAGGTTCACACACTTAGGAAGTACGAAAATGGCCAATTTGAAAATAAAACAAGATTAGCCCAGAAAAGGAACTTAGCAGAAGGACAAGGAGAGATACACCTGACAGAAGGACATGTTGAAGCAAGGATCTTGGAGCCCTGCATCAGCAGTGCTGGGGTGCCTGTGGTAGTTGGGGAGCACAGCCCTGGTCTGTCTGTGCCCTGCTCACATTCTCCAGGCAGTTCCACACTGACAGGGAGAGCAGGTGACACCACAACACCCTGTCTGGTTTAATTTCACCTCCCTCAAGGAAGGGGGAGATGTCCTTCTGCCCTCTACACAGAGCTTCTCCTACCTCCGTGGAGGAGCACCCCGGTTCCTCAGCTCACTCTTGACAGAGGTGTTCACCTCCCCAGCTTTCTGCAGGTACATGGCAGGGTAGTAACCTGTGGTTTCATCCTTCCTGCAGTGCAACACAAAGAAACATCACTTGCAGTCATGGCTCTGCAACCACCTCCTCAGCCCAGGAGAGGGATTTGCTCATTCATGTGGGTGGTCACAGAGTCCCAGAATGGCTTGGTTAGAAGGGACCTTAAAGGAGCTCATTCCACCCCCCTGCCACAGGCAGGGACACATTCCCCTAGAATAGCTTATTCCAAGCCCCATCCAATCTGGCCTTGAACTCTTCCAACTCAGGACATTCCATGAGTGATGGTTCATGCCTGTCCCTCGCTGGTGCCATGTGGGTTACCTCTCATGTTCCTTGAAGCTGGGATGAAATTTGAGGTTTTGCAAAGCAAAAGGTGCCAGAACAATTAGAGGCAAAATAACAGATACATTTTTTTTTCCATCTGCCTCCTTCTTGGATATTTCTGAAGCCCTCAGCAGAGGAATCTCCAGCTGCAATGTTTAATATTTGGCAAAGAACAGACTCTGAGAAGCAGCCCTGCACAAGAAAGTGCTGGGCAGTGGCACCAAAGATGCCATGGCTTTCAGAGCCCTGATGTGGAGAACCATGGGTGCTCCCTTCCCTCTGCCTGAGGGCTGCTTGCCTGACCTGTTCGTGGCATCTCTCACCTGACAACCCACCAGCCATCGAGGAGCTTGTGGATGACTTCAATGGTATCACCCTCCTTGAGGGTCAGCTCATCCTCTTCCACAGCAGTGTAGCTTTTCTGGACCGTGTACGCTTCACCTACACACGAAATGGGGATGGTGGACCATGTGCTGACACCTCAGGGATGGGGACACAGCCTCCCCAGTCACTGAGAAGAGGAGGCACCAGAGCATTAGGAGAACCTAACATTTTAAGCAAGACTCAGGATACTTCAGGTTTGGATTCAGTCTTCCCCCAGTCTTGTCATTGCTCATGGCCTATCCTGGCCCCTTCACCATCTCTCCAGAAGAAAGTTTTTGGGTGCAAGCAAAGGAAGCACATCTATCTGCTCAAAGATGTGTTCAGAATTCAGTGAAATAAGGCAGAAGGAAGTATTGTGCTAATAGAGCCTGTTCCAGTGTTGCAAAACCCACAAAGCTGAAGCCTGTTGAGCAATTGGCACAAGTGTGCAGGATCTTCCCTCTGCTCCACGTGATAAAGCCCTGCTGTCACGGCAGGGCAGTGCAGAGGGCAGGAGCAGGGCCAGGCCCTGGGAAGGACAGCACCAAGGCAAAGCCCTATGAATGCCTGTGCCTGATTTGGATGCTGGACCATGGTGTTCTGCTAACCCAGCACCTCAGCCTGCACCAGCCAGCTCAGCTGGGTAAAGATCAGCCAAAACACAAATCTAATGCTGAGTTGCAGGTCATGGGCAGCTCCCAAGGCACCAAGCCATGAGATTTATCCCTCCTGGCAGTTCCTACAGCAGCATCTCCCTGTGCAGTGATCCTGCCCAGTCTGAATTGCCCAGCTTTGCAGGGAGCCATCTCAGTGGGGAGCTGCAGCAGGCTGTGCTCTGACACACACACACATCCTGGTCACCCCAACATTTTACCTGCATAGTTAGGCTCCTGCTCTTCAGACTCATCAGGACCATCCATTGGCTCCAGATAGGCAGCAGGTACCCAGCCTCGTTTATTCTTCAATTGACAAAACCACCAGCCTGCAAAGAAAGCAACCATGGGCAAGAGCAGAGAGGGCTGTGGGGACTGGCACCAGGTCTGTGCTGGCCAGGGCAGCTGCAGGCATCTCCACGTCCTGGACCAAAGAGACACTACTGGGGCCAATCTCTGTTGACATGGTGCAGCCAGAGAACTTGACCAGTTCATCCTGTCCTGCTGGGCAGGAAGCCTCACAGGCTGAGGCACAGCCAGGATGTCACACAGCTTTCTAGAACTGCCCCTCACCCTTCAGCCTTCACTGCCATAACTATCTCACATGCTGTGTTTGGACACAAGATGCAAAGGCAGTGCTCATTCCTGCTGAAGTTGTGGCAGGGAGTGGGCTGGCCCTCAGGGGCTCTCCAGGGGGATGGACACACACCGTTCTCACTCTTCTCCACGACATCCACCATGTCCCCAGCCTTGAGAGCCATCTCAGATGTGGAGCTCTTCTCATAGTCAGCGATGGCTCGGTACGTTTGCAGCACAATGGGGCCCGTGATGTCTGCAGGAGAGAAGTGACAGATGTTCCCTCCTCCAGCCCCCAACCCAGAAACACCCTATTTCAGACAGGCCAAAAGCAGCTCCAGGACAGCTCAAAGTGCCATCTTCCAGCCCCAAAACAGCTGGATTTCAGGACAATGACTCATTCCTCACACTGCTGGCACAGTGACCATGCTCTTAGTGAGGGTATCTGCCATGGAATGACAACCTCTCTCCCCAGCAGGCTTCACTGCTGCTGAGGCAACCACTTGCAGCTCTCTGAGACTTCTTACCAGTGAGATTTTTCTTGGAATCCTTTGGCAGGAGGAAGACCTCAGGCTTCTTGATCCTAGAGAGGTCAGAGCAAAGGCAGCTCAATGCCAACCAGCCCTATCCATCAGCAGCGACACCCTCCCTGCAGGCTACTGCAGCAGCCAGGGCCAGGAATGCAGGATTTCCCTCAGAATAGCAGGCAGCTGGACTCACTGGCTGTCTGTGACAGGGTTCATGTCGTCGTGACGGACCTTGAAGAAGCTGACCACGTGCAGGCACCGGGAGATCTTGTGGGGTAGGTTCACCAGGGTGTGGCAGTACTCAGCCAGTGTGCCCTGCCTGTTCTGAGTTGAGCGCTGCCCATCAAACCACTTTGGGGCTGGGGAGAGGAAACAGGGCTCAGAAAAAGCAGACAGAACACCTTGTTTTTAATACTTTCCCAAGCACACTGCTCTGAATCATTAATCTTGTCCTGCAAAGGAGTAGGTCTGGCCCCGAGGTGCTGCATGGCTGCATTGTGCCAATAAGTGACACTTTGTGGGAGCACAGCTCATGCAAGCCCAGAAATGATCCTGTTCGACCCTATTTCAGTTTTAGGGTAACTCCTACATGTGTGATCAGACTAAGCCCAGCTTCTGGGCCATAAATACAGCAGATGCACTGGGGCACCAGGAGGGCTCAGGGGACCAGCCTGCAGTCAGAGGAGATGTGCTTATCCTCCCATCCCACTGGTTATGGTGTTCTTGACCTCAGAGCCCTAAAATACTGCCGAAATCCTGACCCTGAGCAGAGTTGGACTGCACGATGGGGGTGTTTTTGTGTGGTCATGGCACCCCATGCTCCCCCAGCAGTCTGACACCTGTCTGGTCCCCAGTGCTCTCAGTTCCCCAAATGGAATAAGGAAAATGGAATAAAGAATAAGGAATAAGGAATAGCCCCAGCATGGTAGTGTTAGTCCATCTGCAATGGAACCCCCCCAGACTGGCACCCACACTGCTGCACAGTGCAGGCTTACTCCTCCTCCAGAGATGTCGACCACAACTGCAGCTCTTTTTTCAGACTCCCTTCTGCCTCCTTTAAAGCAGGAAATTAAACAGATGGGGGGATTTTCTGACGTGCACCTTGCTTGGAGACAAAGTGTCAGCTGTTTGGATCAGGAGTTCATTCTCTGCCATTGAAGACATATTGCATTGTTTCCTCTTACAGAGTATCTATGTTGCCATAAGGGTAAAAAAAAAAGAGGGCTCAACTCAGCCCACTCAGTTCAGCCTCCTCAGAGCCAGACACTGTAGCAGCCAGGGGTCATAGGGATCACAGCTGACTGTTCTGGATGCGCTCCAGAGGGCAGGGATGGGTCTGCAGGGCTGCTGAGTGCTGGGAAGAACCACAGCCACTGCTCAGATCTTTCTGGGGTTTTGATTTCAAGCCTGATGTACAGGAAATGAACTTGTCTGGGATGCAGCCAGCACAGCTCAACCCACCAGGGAATTTCCCAGCTAGCTGCAACTTCTGTTCACCCCCCAGGCACGGTGCTTGCCCCTCACCTGGCAAGTGTGGGATGATCCGGTTCTCTATGTTGATGTCCCCGGATTCAATGGGGAACATCTCCTTCAGCGCTTTCTGCAGAGCAGAGCCAGGCACAACAGTGAGGATGGCACCAGGGACAGGATGGCACTCTGTGACACCCACTCCTCTGCCCCAGCTTGACTCCTTTCCTGGTGCTCACCCTGCTGCCACTGGCATGTGCTGGCTGGATCCCACACCTCTGCGCCCAGGGACACAGAGCCCACGGCTCCCACCTTCAAGGGGCAGAAGAGATTGAAGGACTGGATCCAGGAGCCTCTTTTGAAGCAGGTTTGCTTTGAGGCAATTTCAGGTGGCATTCACCCTCCGTTTTCCCCACCCCGAGCCCGTGTGTCCCGGGAGGACTCACGTGGAACTCGTATATCTCAGTAAAGCGGCGGTAGACGACCTTTTCGGAGAGGTCATTCCACTTCACCAGGAACATGTAGACCTGAGGAGCAAAGCAGAGGCTGCAGCTCTGCAGGCAAGTGGGACACCACATCTCCCTGTGCCCGGGGAGCCCTGTGGATGGTCCAGTTTCAGATTAAATTCTATGTTTTCCTTCCACCACCCCAATGCAAGTAGCTCTGCCTTACCAGCAAATAAACTGGGCATTAGGGGCACTTGGAATGGATGGAGAGGGGACAGACACATGCAGGGGGGTGGGAAACAAAGAGGGGAAAACCCCTTTCCAAGACTGCAGAGCAACCAATGGCTTGCAAAGGAGGTAGGTGCCCAAACTTTTGTGTGTTCAGGACGTTTTAGTCTCTGGCTGCCTCCAGCTCATGTTAATATCAGCCATGACCCCCTTAAGGGAAGCGTTTAGTCCCTCATCACATTTATCTAAGGAAATTTGCTGGCCAGGCTTTTTACCCTGGCAGAATGCTCTGAGTACTCACATAGTGCTGGCTCGGGAAAAACCTTTTCTCGTAGCCCAGCAGCTCGATGTGCCGGATGAAGGCATCCCCCATTGCTGCTCCGGTGCTCCTCTCTGCCCTCGCACAGCTCTGCTCCGTCTTAAAGCCCCGGGGAAGCGGAACTCGGGCTGCAATCGCACCCGAAATTGTTTACTCGCTGTGGTTTGCACTCGGTGCTTCCCGGCCCAGCCCCTCCAGTGGCTCCAGGCTGGGGAGGAGGTGAACTGGGAGCCATCGGGGGTAACCTGGAGGGAAATAACCTCTGGGATCAGAGGAAGTGAAGGGTGAGGGCCAGGCTGGCTGCCCTGATATCCAAGGACTCCCCTGACAGCCGATGCTGCCCCGTGATGGCACAGGGTACTGCAGCACAGGGCCAAGGAGGTGCCTTTACCTTGTCAGTCAGAGCTGGAAGGGCTGAATGAAGCATGGAACACATTCCCTGAGCCCCAGGATTGGCAGTACTGGCTCCTGTGTGGCTGGCAATGGCAGGGGGGATCTGGAGCACAGCACAGACAGCATGGGGCAGCCACGGGCTCAGTGTGCAAGAGACCCTCCTCTTCAATCACCATTTACTTTCAGTCACTTGCAGCTTCCCCAAAACCCTGTTTGGCCCTATTTCAGTTTTAGGGTAACTTCTACATGTGTGTTCAGACTAAGCCCAACTTCTGGGCCATAAATACTGCAGATGCACCAGGGCAAATGCTTGCTCTGGCTACATTAAAACCATTAAATACTAAGCACAGCCCTCCTCTGGAACTTTGGTGTGGTACTTGCAGCTGTGCAATAGTAAATGGTCATTTACATTCGGTTTCTTACTATTTTAACATGGGGACTTCCCTATATGCAAGGCAAAATTATGCAACCACAGATATTAAAAAAGATCCATCCAGGTCTGTTTGGATTCTGCTCTGTTAGTCACCAGATAACTGCTGCTTATTCAGAACAGCATAAGCTTTGTCATAAAAGCCAATTTCATACTTACACTTGTTTGTACTAAATTTAAAACTGCATTACAGACAGTACATTACAGGAAACCACTTAATTCACATGTTTCTTCCTGTTTCCTCATTCCTTATCTTGTGATGTGAGAGAGTTTTTAGATGCCACTGTCCGTGAAGGATTAGTTCACAGCAAAACACCACCTGTAACTGTGTGTGATACACTGCTGAGTGTTCCAGCAAATGTCTCACAGCTAATACATGTCAAGAAGCATGATCTTAGAAGAAAATTCTCAGAAGAGGAACGTCCCATCTGAACAAGCTAAGTTCTGTTGGTTTTGCACAGTCTGGTTTTTGGTAGCAGGCAGGCTATGGAGGTGGCTTCTGTGAGAAGCTGCTGGAAGTTTCCACCATGTCTGGCAGAGCCAACCCCTGATGGCTCTGAAGATGGATGTGCTGCTGGCCAAGCTGGGCCAATTACAGATGATGGTAACACCTCTGTGATAATGTGGTATTAGGAAGAAAATTTAGGAGGAAAATCAAAACAAAGTGGGGCAGGTACAGTTTTTCCTAGCCAGAGAAAAGGAGGTGAGAACATGCGAGAGAAACAATATGCAGATCCCAGAGTCAGTGGAGAAGGAGGGGGAGGAGGTGCTCCAGGTGCTACTCCAGGTGCCAGAGCTGAGATTCCTCTGCAGGAATGCAGAGGTGATGGTGAGGCAGCTGTGATGACCATGGTGAGGCAGCTGTGCCCCTGCAGCCCATGGGCATCCAGGGGGGATGCAGAGATCCACAGGGGATGCAGAGATCTACCCCATGTAGATCTACTGCAATATAAGTTTGTTGAGTTCATGAACTGATACATGTTTTGGGAAACAAGGCTGGGACCTGAACACAGGGTCCCATTTTGAGAGAGATATGAAAGATCCATGTCCTCCAGACCAAGCTGGCAGCAGTGCCCTCAGCAAGGCCTCACTGCTTTGGAGTGAGAACAGCACACACGAGCCTTCAGAGGATGGATTTCAGTCAGATGAAGATGGAGTGCTGAAGGTTAAGAGTTTTAGGCAAATGGACTATCCTCTTTTTGGCACAGCTCCACTCAAAACTAGTACCAAAACCTCTCAGGATGTAAGAGCAGATGGAAGGAATGCCACCCTAATCTTTGTTCAAAATGAAGTTTTTGATTTTAGTAGTTTAAATTTCAGCTTAATTCATTACAGAGCCAAGGGAGGTGTTTCTTATATGCCAACACACCCACGAGCATTACTGCCCACCCAGCAGTAGGCCATTCACAATGCACACCATGTAAAGACTCCAGTCCTTCCAGCAAATCCATTACAAACACTTTCACTTCATTTTTCTTTCAGCTCCTGCATACTAAGTTTCAGTAGTGCACTCTGCTGTTCCACACTTGACAAGGCAATACCCTGGAATTATTTATTTTCCCAGTGCCTTTGCTAGGACACTGCCCTCATCTTGAGTGAGCACCAGTGGCAATAAACAGCTGGGCAGGCAGCTGTGCTAAAGGTGCCTCCTAAAGAGGGCTGTGAGTGAAGAGGGAACGAACCATCCTGCTTTTTCAGGAGGGAAAGTCAAGCCAGCTGAAACCTGGGGAAAGCTGCATTATCTCATTTCTCCATTCTAAACATGTCTAGAAGCAAGTGTGAAACCTGGTCCTGAACTAGCTGGAGGTTCATTAGCTCAGCATGTCTGCTCAAGTGAGCAGCAAGCAAATGTGTTGGTGGTTCTGATGTGGACAGTGGCCACATGGCGGGGCTGACAGGTCAGGGATGGCAGCTGGACTCACTCCAGGGGCTGGGAATGGCTGGCTGCTGAGGCAGGAAGGCAGCATGGCACCACTCACCAGCTCCTACCTGCAGAGAAGGAAGGTAGGACCAGGATGAGCTTTCTCAAAATGCCTCAGCTGGAGCTAACCCTGCCCCTGCTGACATCACCAGCACAAGGTCCCAGTACTGAAGTGGGAGCACCTAGATCTGCACGTTGTGAAACACAAGATGTCCTATGGGTCTCCTTATCTCCAGAATGACAGAAGTGTGCTGCTCTGAATTTACCTGCTGAATTTCAGGTTGCTCCCAGGAAACAGACACTGAATTCAACCGAATTTAAGGCTTCAAAATTTTCCTTGAAGATATAACCACCTCACCCACTCAGAGCTGGATTCTGGTCTCAAAGGCATGACTGAACCTTACTTCTTTGCTGGCAGGAAATAACCATGCTGCAGCATGTTCCACCTGCCTACAGAATTACTGCCAGGACTTGATTTGTTGTAAAAGACATAACAGGTTACTGCATGTATAAAAAGTCATGAAAAACATCAGAAAGGTCTTTATTTCTTCACCAGGGAATATGATTTACCATTTGTGCATAATGCAATCATCTCCAGTTCACACTAGTAAAAGAGAAACCTTTATGAATAATCTCCATTTTTAGAGATTATCATATAGCCAGTACTGTACAGCATAAACTATATGGGGTTTAATTTCAGTTGGATTTTAATCCCCACTGGAATATTGACCATTTCACAGCCCATCTTACTAATGCACACTAACCATCCAGTGAAACAGTTCATCTTTTATTTAGGAAAAACATATAAATTGTAATAGATATAACAGGAAAAATAAGCTCAAATATACAGATACTATTGTCCAATGACCCATTAAATTAATAGCTGAAAACAAATGTGGAGGTTTTTTTCCTCCAGAGTAAACAAATGGAACTCTTTGCAGGAATTTTTCATTACAAAAGCTAGGATGCATTTAGGTACAGTGAAATTCAGCTTTATTGGAAAATGTAGACAGTCTCAACTAAGTCCCTGCTGATTTTAATCCCTGGCATCTCCCTAGCACTGCTGCATCAATGTATTTCAGTCCTTAAAATATCTTTCCAAAGGAAAATCAGACATTCCAAATCTACAGTCATTCTTTGTTTAGGTCAATTCACAGAACTGCTGAAAAAGTAGACATTTCTATCTATAGTATAAAAGGGTTTGTATAGAAGATACTTCTCTTATACAGTTATAATACACAGGCCCAGCAGGCTCTTCTCAGAACAGGAAGCTTCTGACTAGATAAGAGAAAATAAAAAATAAGTTAGTTTCATTGAAGCCTTCTGTCTTATTACAACTATGAGCAGTTTGTATTCTATTTTCCAGTTCTTTAGGCCTAGATTCAACAAGCATGCAGAAGCTGAATATTGCTCTCAATAAAGATGACATTAAATGTGTGCTTGAGTGCTCTCTGCCAGGATTTAGAACAAATATTTATTTTAGCATAAATTCAGTGGATGGCCTAAAGCATCCAAAACTCTTAACCACTGCAGCATCAAATTGTACAGCCACGGCTCAGGCAACATTTCTGTGACTTTTAATTGACAAGTGACATGGTTTTTTATATCTCAGTGGCTGCAGTGTGTCCCATGATGAATCAAAGTTTTTCCTTTAGTATATTTTATCCTGCCACGTTCAGTTTTATGACAAATACCTCCAACACAGACTTCACTGATTTAATAGGACTCCCATTGCTGTGCCTGTAGTGCTCAGGGCACAGACAGTTGGGATGCTGGTTTGTCAGTTCCTGCAACTTTCTACCACATCATTTCATTGTCCTGATGCAATCTCCGTGTCCTGGGCTGTGTTCATGCACAGGGAGGGAGAGCAAGGCTGTCCCTCAGCTCCAAAAACTTACATGGTGCCAGGAGTGAAACCCACAGGCTCCAGGCTCCCCTAGCCAATGCTCCATTTAACTTTATACCAATCCAATCAAATTACTGAAGTATCAAACACTGCATAACAAGGAAGATACTTGGGTTTCAGTATTACCAAAAACTGAAATAGGAAGAAGTAATACCATTTTCTTTGAATGAAGCACAGAGTCTCCAAACCATGTGGGTCAGCATTTAAGATCTGATGTGATGGCATTGCTAACACTGCTCTCTACCACCACAAAAACATAATTTTTAGGAACAAGTGACATTAAAAATAGAGTAAGAGAAAGATTTGGACATTTGGGCATTGTAAATTAAACTAGGCTTTTCATAAAAGTTTAATTTATGAAAAGAAAATAAAGAAAACTTTTAAAGGAGGTTGGTTTGTCATCACAGTTTTACTGAGTGTCCCAAGCTCAGACAATACTGCAATCATAGTGAACAGCTTTCCTGCTCCATTACAATTTGGAAATATATGTGTGTTACCAGGAATAATAATGCTTTTTCACAAAACCATGTCAGAGCTTCTCATAAACACTAATTCCCTCAGCTTTCAGTTGCTCTGCTTCTGAGGTATGTGATTACCATCATACATTTTAGGCCACATTTTTCTAGGACTTCCTCACAAATTTCAACACGGTGTGCTTTATATTGTATTTGGATAAGAAAGTGCAAAACTTCTGACATCTTTTATGTGACAACTAAGACACAAAATAATTCATAACTAAGTACTGGCACCTTCCAACATTCAGTATTATATTTCATCTCTCCCCAGCCAAAAATATAAAAATATTATTCCTTGACAGGTGTTGACTTCAAGACACGTTAAATTACTTTACCCAGTATTGATGAGGTCTATGACGTCAGGTCTGGATATTGCTTTATTTGAAATCTGTTCCTGTGTTATCTGTTGAAAAAGTAGTGGTGAATGAAAAAAGTGGAATTTCCCCACCAATTTTGTTACTGTTGTACTTAAATAAAAATTTATAAAAACATGAAAAGCATTCATTATCTTTTTTTAACTAATAAAGATAAATAAAAGTATATCCACAGCAATCTGATTCTGTGGAAATTACTGTTTCCACTGCAATGTAAAGAAGCTTAGGATCTTAGAGCACTCTAGTTCTTAATGAATGAAAATAAAATTGGCATTAGTAGGACTGCTTCTCTGTCAACTGGATACAGATTTCTGCATTATTCCATTTCAGTCTGTCCAAAACAAATTTTAACCCCAGCTAATTTTCAAAGCACAGTATCACACAGAAGGCATTATGATATGTATTAAAAAAATCATGTTGGCTAAAGCATTCATCACCTTTTGATACAGTTTTATTCATTTTATTCAAGCAGGGATGCCTGGAGGTAAAGTAAAGGAATCTTGTGTCTGTGTAGCACTGCCCGTATGACCCAGAGCCTGATTCTGTTCTTTTTACAGAGAATATGATTTTGGAAGGAAATTGGCTTTTCCAGTTTGTTTGGAAGTTGTTTGGAAGGTTTGGGGTGAGATTAACTCATCACTACCAAGCCAAGCTGTTTAACCACATGATTATTTTATACCTTCCAGCCTAGTTCTGAAGTGATTTTGGCCACTGTATGCTTTTTCACAAAAACATTTCTGTAGTTACAGTGTCTGAAGCCAGTTTTGGATGACATCTTCATAACTATGCTTTTCTGTCTTCCAAACCATCACACTGAAGGCCCACAGCTGAATTTCCTCCACATGACAGTATTCAGGAACAGCTGTCTTTCTCCTGCACCATCTAGCTTCAGCAATCTCATAGTTTTGGCACGATAAAGACATCTGATGTTCCAGCCTTTGTAACTGTGAGCTTAAAATCTGCTCTGCTGTGACTCTAATGTTTGCCTTCTTTCTGTCTTGATTGCTGCAACAGGGTCAGTCCATACTCCAACAAAGACTGACTTAAAACCTTGGAGTGAACCTGTAACTCAGCTTGTGGCACTCATTCTGGTTGAGAATGTTCACTTGGCTTGGCTTAGAGCTCAGTGACATGACGGGGGGGAAAGTGAAGCAATGGAAACTGGAAAGGGAATTTCCATGGAAAAGGTTACAGAGGAACGGGAGCACTGAGATTTGCTGCTTTCTCTTTTGGGGCAATGTAAGCAGGATTAGGGAATGAACCAAAGTTGAGAGTCTCAAGATGAAGGGTGCTGAGGCACAGGCTGGGGTATAGCAAAGTCAGCACTGACAGGAGCAGAGCACACAGCAGACAACATCCCAACTCTCAGGGGAATTCAGGATTTCTAATGCACCACGACCACATGCAAAAACACATGGGGGATACAAAGCCTACAGCTTCCTTAGTCTTACATGGATCTATGTACCAGAAAACACTTCTGCACCAGAAGTGTTGTCAAGCCCTGCCAAAGGCTGCCCAGGGAAGTGGTGGAGTCACACTGAAAAGCTGTGCATATGTGGCTCTTGGAGAGATGCTTTAGTGGTGAGCTTGGCAGTACTGGGGCAACAGTTTGACTTGATGCTTTCAGAGGGCTTTTCCAAACTAAATGATTCTATGATTCTATCTGAAAATGATACAACTCAAGTATATTCTTGGACAAGAGGAAACTTGGATGTTTTCCAAAGTTGAAGTGCTAGAAGAACAATACTCCATTCCCTTGTCCCCAACACAGTCTATCCAAGCCAAAATGGCATTCAGAGTTCCTGATGATGACAATCATTCACTTGCATCAACTGGGAAAACTACTGCAGTGAATAACTAGATGTTCAGGATATGAACACTCACTCAGAGCCTATGTATAGCCATGACTCACCAACCACGAGGAATTAAAATAATTCCTTTGTGAAATTATTTAAATGGTAATTTTTGCTGCTAATTATTTTTCACATGATATCATGATATTACTATAACTGAAGAAATGTGCCAGGAACCAATAAAACACCTTTTCTTGGTTTTGATTGACCTAACTTTAAAAACAGATGCAACTTTGTTCAGTATTACATAAAAATATTTGTTGATAATAACTGAAGACAAACACTTACCTCCTACAGATACCTCTATATGGCTTGGTTCACCTGGCTCTTAAATGAAAAAAATACAGTCAAATGAATATGAATATAGTTTTAACAAGATGAATCAGATTAGGGAAATTAAGTTTTCCCTGAAAAAAGCACCTCATTTTTCTTTAATAATCAGACTCATATCTTTTTGTCTGAGATAAATTTGTGTAGCTTTCTATAGTCTGCAACAAAATATAAAAAAACCTCAAGCAATTATTACATTCAACTATGCAACACCTTCTGTTCTAAGAATGGTTCACTGTGGCAGACATGTCACCAAGACCCAGAACAACATAACATGCATTTGCACAGAATACACCAAATTTGAAGCAGCTTAAAGAAAGTCACCACTTCTCCTAAGCACTGTCTTTGATAGCAAGTATGTGTACTTTGGGGGAGAGTGGGAAGGTGCATAGCAGAGGACAAGAAGTGTGCTTTAATTCCATGGTGAGTTTTCTGCTATCTCTGCATGGACTGTTAGATGAACATGTTCTAGGAAAATCATTTAACCTTTTTAACACTGCAGATGTTAAGGACCAACAGACTACAGCAAGCTCACAGACCACCAGCAGCTGATCTCTTCCCTCCCACACCTCCACATCTAAAGAGAGGAGCCAGTAGTTTCCTTTATAATCATTTTCATCATACAAGTGACCCTTACTCTCAAAATGTTTATCAGATGTTTTCTCTCAGTTTCCCCAGTTTCTTTGTGTAATGATTTATTCAGTCAATTGCAGAAGTTTTCCCCCCACTACACCAACTTAGGATACACATTTTTAAAAGGTATATGAACATTTAGAAGCTGTATTGGATCAAAATAAAGCTGCCCAACCACATTTACTTTAGCTAATTCAAAGCCCAAAGCTAAGTTCTCTGTTTAGACTAAGACAGGGGATGTGTGTGCAGTCCCAGCCACAATCAAGCAGGGTTACAGAGCTTGGCAGCAGGCAGAAATTCCATCCAGCCCCACTGCCAGCTGTGCAGGCAAACTTCACTTGGCTGGACAGGCAGACATGCACACATTTGAGTTAAGCAAATATTAATAAATGGATACTGAATTGCCTTTACACATTGCCCCCACTAATCTTTCTGCCCAGCTCACTCATCATCCGTAAAAATCAAATCAAGGAACACACCAAGGACACAGGTTGAAGAAAGTAGAGGCACTTTCCACTTCAGCTATTAAAGTTTTGCACACCATTTATCAGAATGCAATGGCTCATCATGAGCACCTTATACCTAGGACATGACTGCTAATGACATCTGACAATAAGATGCAGAGCTCCATCCCCCACCCCTCCTGCACAGACACGTGTCACACTCTGCATCCATCACCTGGCAGTGCTGTGGCTGCTGCTGGTGCTGTTGATGGTGCTGGTGCTTCTGCTTCAGCCTCTTCCAGCAGGTCTAAGATTAGACACGATCATTATTTTACTTCACAACAAAAATGGTTCACATGCAACACAAGGACAACCTTGGAATGTGCAAATCCTGAAACTTGTCACATCAGCAGGGGACTAACACTGTGATTGAGATGCAGTTCAATTCTTTCTGTTACAGGAAAAACATTCCCTGTCTTGCGTGCTAGCAGCAAAAATTTCCTCTTAAGTTTCTACATGTTCTTCAGATGAAGAATAAGACATCATACTTGTAAGCAGTTGGCTCAGAGCCCTTCAGTTGTTCACCTTGGTATCTATCCATCAGTATAAGATCATTTTGATCATAATTAGTGGACACAGCTAATGCCCAAACCTCATGTGGTCCATGACCAATCTGCTCCCCCAGTCCCAACACACATTATGTGTTCAACTTATGCTGAACTGACAACAGTTCAATGGATACTTCAATTTCTAACTGAATTCCCTGGAAATACCAGTACACACTTACTTGCCTGGAAGGCTCCCCCTTGCAAAGAGACCTCTCTCCCACCTCAGAAGTGCACCTAGGTCTGTGAGCAGGTCAGTGGGAGTTCCTGGCTACAACATCTTTTTGAGGACATCTCATACTTGCAGCGCACAGACCTCACAGAATACACTGGTGGCTGAATGCATTTGAACAAACAAGGGCTGCTAAGGCTCGAGCTGGGTAAGGCCAATTTGTGACAGGTTATTTGGCCTCTGAATTTCTAATCTGACATTGGCTCACAAAGAACACAACACAAGGGGCACTGTAGTGACAGTCTTTGTCCTTTGTTTTTTCTCCTAAATTACATCTAACAACAAGGTCACAATTATTTTAGCAACCAAAATACTATACCTTTCCCTCCCACTACCCCAAAAAATTTCATTGTCAGGGCCAAATTTGCCATGGCACTTCAGCTAACTACAGTCTGCCTCTCTAGAAATTTATAGTTTCAGCAGAATGCAGAATTTTTCACTGGAACAGGGTTGTGCAGCTACTGGAAAGCTCTTGCTAACTAACTGCTACTGTGGTGGATTTAAGCCTACAATGTAGGAACTATAATGTAAATATGTTGCTCAATCAGGATCCTAAATTTCTTTGGGACTCTGCAGCTGAAAAACACAAAATCAGAGTCTTGCATTTTCATATCAAGTCAGTGTTAATCTCATGCTGTTTAAATGTAAATTTATCTCCCTGCCCTCAAGTTAACTGCACATACATGTTTAGTCAGGAAATCTCAATGAGAAATACACAGGCAAGAGTTATACAGAGACCTTAACAACTTGAGGCCTCTGCCACTAAGATAGAATGCAGAAAATGAATCTTGGTAGGTTACAAAAATACATTTGTCATCAGTGCCTCAGAAATACTTACGATTGTTAATCACAAGTCCTGGAAACGGTCTGGAAAAAAAAAAAAACAAACATGATTCTAAAATGCACTGCATGGCATTTCCTCCCAATGTAACCTCCCCATACTTTCTATAACACAGATCATGCTAAAAAATGAAAAGAAAGGAATAGCAGCTCTTGGGCACATTGATGCTCCAAAACTAGCATTTTGAAAAGTAACATATATGGGAAGAGTTAAACCCTTCCCTCAGTCACCTGATACTTAGCAAGGGGTCACCTCTTCTTCAAGGTTCAATTAAAAAACACATCAAAGTCCTTTTGGTTAGAATATGTCATGATTGAGGCTGAAAATTCAGACCCCTTAGTAAAATTTGTTTAAGAAATTTCTCTCTCTGAAGATAAACTGAGCTTTTAAACTCCTGTGAAGTCATCTAGGATTTGAGAAGTTACAGAAAGTATTCAATTTCTATTTTCAATTCCTCCTTAGAATGATTCCTAAGTTTGATTTGTTCTGCTTCATGCATACAAGTTATCACTGGATATGTGTGTGTGTATGTCTGTGGAGATATATACATACAAATGAAATTCCCTTACACTGTAATTGCACAATATCGTATTTTTAAATATTGAATAGAAATCAATGAGCTCTGGACTTGTCTCAAAACTTGGTATTATGACTGGGAGAGCAAGGTCCAGAAAACTAGAGAACTTTTTTACACATTATGATTAGATTTCAACTCAAAAGACAGCTTGCTGTAATACACAGTATTAGTAATATGCCTTTTGTCATACTAAATTGGACACATCCTCCTTCATTCATGCTAGAAACATCTGGGCTTCATTTGACCTGACATATTGTTATCCAAAAAGAGACAACACATTTATTCCAGCTATGGGGCTGTACTCACAATCTAATTAATGGCAACTACATACCTAACGACAGTAAACTTGATAGACTCTGCTGATTCCAAAATCTTCTTCATTGAGCTGATTTCCAGATAACTGGGTGCTTTAAATGCCACACCTGGAGGCATTCCATCCACCAACACACAGCCAGGGTTGTTAGTGATTTTTCTGTACGGAACTTTTACAGGAAAATTCATACCAGTGGCTTCACCTAAGTGAGAGAGGTTATGTTTATTTTCAAATCTACAGTATTTATGATTATGCTGAAGAAAAATGATTAAGAAACAAAATTCAAACCATGCTTTCTATCAGATCTGAAACTATGAAAATTCACTGGACAGTGGAATGATTACAGTGTTAGAATTGAGGATCTGGATTACACACATGAACATTACTATGAGAGCATTAGTCACAACTCCAACTCTGACAGCTCAGCATATGAAGAGCACAGATTCTGCTCTTAGAGAACAGGATATAAAAAGAGACAGTTACATGAAGGGAAGTGCTATGAAAAGTAATCTATGCAGCACAAGTGAAGGAATTTCAGACAAGGAAACCCAGGTCATTACTACTGTTCAATGCAAAGTAAAAAAAACAAACAAAACTATACACAGCAAAAAGATTAAACTGCATTTTTAAAATTACTCTAGTCCCAAGTATTAAGAGGTCAGGATTATGAAGCCCTGAGAAGAACCATGGAACTGCCAGCAAAAGAAATACTTCATACATGTTGACAAGAGAGAACAGGAAAAGGGAAGAGGAACCATGAAGCAATCCAGACTCTTAGGACATTGTTTAAAACAACAAACTGCCTACATCATTTACAAAAGATTCTTTTTAGAGTCAAAGCACAACATTCATACACAATTCTCAAATTTGTTCATTTTAATGACCCTATATATAATTCACTGTGAGTGAACATTCATTCAGTAACTTCAGTATGAACAACATTAATAGCACATATATAGAAATGAAGAGTAAGAAGCAATTACCAAATTTCTGGCTAAAAAGATCATTCACTTGCTCTCTCAATTGTCTGGCATTTTCTACTTTTGGCACTCGCTCACTTTCATCACCTGGAAGAAATTGATAGAATAGGGTAAGAATTAAGCACAAATTTTCTCCCTGAAGCTTGTTTATCCCTGCATGTTTACTCAAAGCAGGTATACCCAAGACAGATGCACTGTCTTTGTTCCTCATTTTAGAAGTAACACCGAATTGTAGAAATACACAAAAATAAGAAATGGCTAAGAAATTACAGAATCCTACAATGGTTTGGTTTTGAAGAGACCTTAAAGATCATCCAGTTCCAATGGGCAGGGACACCTTCCACTAGACCAGGTTGCCCCAAGCCCCATTCAACCTGGCCCTGAACACTTCCAGGGATGAATCTAGAGATGTCTAGAGATTACTTTGTAAAGTAATTTAAACCAACAAATTGTATTGCACTTTCTTACAGAATATAGAATGATATGTAAAGGTAAAAGCAAAGTGTTCATTCAGCAGATGGCCATAGGATGCAACAAAAAAAGCAGTAATTGGTATTAAGACAAAGCAGTTAAGCCTGCATGGTCAATCAATTCAGTTCAAGCACTGACATCTGGAAGTCGCCAAGAACTACAAATCAATATTTAATTTATTGCATCATAAAAATCTGGATACTTCTTAACAGGTGGTTGGACTAAGAATATTCTAGAGATGTCAGTGACGAGATATTAATGAGTGTTGAAAAATATTTATCATCTCAGCAAAACCAAAAGGTAACTTATATTCTTTCTAGACTGAACTTGTATTTCAGCAAATCAGCTGGACTGTAGGAAAAACTTTATCAAACTGAACAGATATCAGGAAGAATATAAGCACAAGTAGTATGATGTGAAACCAGCCAGTATACACACCTGGTATGGTTACTTGAATGATGTTTAGGCCTTCAACACCTGCAGTTTTGTTCACTGCTGTGATTTTTGCGGTCCTTGCTGTACTGGCATTACTGGAGGAATTATTTTTTCCTAAGAGGATTAATTTAGAAAACATTTATAGAGAGCTCAAAATCTTCAGTCTCATCTATAAAGACAATATTACAAAATAACAAATATTGGCAAAGTTTTCAAAGAGGACCTAGTTTCAGTTTCAAAATGGGAGCATTTATTCCATGACCTACCTACCTGACACACTTTTCTACTGGCTGTCTGCACTCCTCTCTCTGCCATGTGTGTCATTTAGATGATCTACATACTAGGAGCAAATGAATCCTACATTTTCATAGAATGTAGTAAAGAATACATTAAAGGCACAATTATTTGTGCATAACTTAAAAAAATTAATACTCCCTTCTAAGAGCTATATTTAAACAGTAACTGGTAATGGCTTTTCCTATCTTAAAAACAAACAAACAAAAAAGCAAACAAACCAAGCAACTCCAACACAGAATAAATCTTTCAGGAATTTAACACCATGCTGCTCTCATAATTAATATTTAACCCTTGAAATAAACTGTTATCTAGAAAGTTAAGCAGTTGCAAAACTCACTTTTGGAGCTTTTACCAGAACTTTCTTTGACAGCTGCCTCAAGCATCTCAGGCCTGCAAAACAGATTGAACATTTTACATACAATAATAAAATTATAACATCAACATTAAAGAAAATCCCATTTTCTAAAAATGGTAACTAAGTGATATCCTCTCAGTCAAACAAGAATGCAATGATTGAGAGGCTCCATAACTTCACAGAACTACAGAATCACAGAATCTTAGACTGGTTAGAGTTGGAATGAACCTAAAGCTTATCCAGTTTCTTGCCCTGCCATGGGCAGGGACACCTTCTACTAGACCAGGTTGCTCAAAACTTCCAACCTGGCCTTGAACACCTCCAGGGATAGGGCAGCCACAGCTTCTCTGGGCAACTTGGCTCAGGGCCTCGCCACCCTCCCAGTGAAAATTTCTTTCAAACATCTAATTTAACCCCGTCCTCTCTCAGTTTAAAGCCATTCTCCCTTGTTCTATCACTACATGTCCTTGTAACTTCTCTTGCCAATTTTCTCTTATTTCTGCACTGGCACAGGAGTATCTAAACCTGTTCTAGGCAAAAGAAGGAAAATTCTTACAGCCCTCATTAAAATAATCTCCATTCCTCAATTCTCAATATACCACCAGCAAGCTTTATGAATAGCCCATAAGTGCTCCTTGCAGTAGGAACTAAACCAACAATGTGGTAATTGTGATGGATTAAGAAATATGGACTTGCTCTTCCTCTCACAACAAAGTCTAAGAGTCTTTCAGAACAAAGAGATTATTGTATCTTGTTTCACTTGCACAAGAGCTTTCCAACCATTTCCTCAAGTACTAAAAATATTCCAGTATGTATTTTATAGAGTAACTTAGCAACTTGGCAACACAATTTCATTTTTTGGTTTAAATTTCAATTCTCATAGAACAGATTATCAAAGACATATGAAAGCCTTACTTTTTAATAATAAATTTTATTTTGGATCCATTTCTCAGGATCTTCTCCAGTCTTGGAATCCCAAAAGTTGAAGGTTGGCGGAAGGGCACTCCATCAGGTAGTCCTTCCACTTGGAAAACCTCTGGGAAGGATTCAAACAGTCCATATGGCACCCTCATTGGCCCATTGAGTCCCAGTGCTTCCCCTGAAATGCAACAGAGCTAATAAGGTACCAGTTATGTAACTGATGTGTACAGAAACAGAACACCTCTGATATATATGGAGTAGAGTAGTTGGCACATACATACTCCACTAAGTAGAACCAGCAGGCTTTGCCTTTTTTGACAGCTATGAGTATGCAGGAAGAAAATGAACAGTTTCAAACATAACTCATTCTGTTGCAGTAAATCTCACCATAATTTGCTGAAAATTAGTAATTTGCAGCCAGGTCATACCACTGGCATGGTTTGGATACAAGACTATCCTTTCTGTATGGCACTTTGTTGAAGGCAATGCATTCTGCCTCTTTCTCTTCTAGAGAACAGCACCAAGGACAGGTGAGATTAGTGCAAAAACCTGCACTCAGAAGAGTAATGACAAGCCATTACTTCCAAAAGTCCCTAGTTTCCAACAGCCTGTACTAGAAGTGCTGGAATACAATGGAGCACATTTCTCCAGATACCACCCTAACCCATAACCTGTTTTGAATCATGCAGAGTCATACAAAGTCCCATTTACAAGCAGAGTGATGAAAGCTTAAAATGGTGTGCCAGTATGTGGAACCACTCTGTCTGTGAATCATTAAAAAAACTGTAATCCAACTACAACTTCTGTATTTTCAAATCCAAGTAAAGTAACTTGTGGAAATGGGACACTAGATTGCAATACATGAGAATGAACTCAGAAAGGAAACTTTAGGGTACACAAGGATTGTATAAACATGGAATAAACATATGAACACATCTCATACATCTAACTGCATATTCCTAAGAAAGGCATCTCAGTAAAAAAGGATCAATAAACATACCACATTTTTCATTAAAAAGATTTTCAACTTGCTTCTTTAAGTTAGCGATTTTTGAACTCCACAACTCTGCCAGGAGGAAATTGGAAGAATTAGAACAACACACACACAATTAATCAGTCTTTGAAAAACACTTTAACAAATGTTTAATAAATTATTATGCTTGATAACCAATTTACTATGGCAGTAAAAATGTGCAAAATGGCTTTCATTCTGCAAAACTATATCCACATCAATCCTCATTTTCCTGAAGCTTTGAAAGATACTGCCATTAG
This sequence comes from Cichladusa arquata, assembly GCA_026413545.1. NCBI lineage: Eukaryota > Metazoa > Chordata > Aves > Passeriformes > Muscicapidae > Cichladusa > Cichladusa arquata. The sequence goes on from JAOTQP010000828.1 coordinate 3,128,466, forward strand.
ATAAAGCAAAGGTGATTAAAAGCTAAATTAATCCAAGGGTGATCCAAATTTACTATCAGATAGCATAAAATTTACTATCAGATAGCACAAAATTGAACCAGAACCCAGAACAGTGGCAGAAAGTTCCTCATATGTTCAGTGACAGAGCCCTGAAACACATGCCTCTCTCCTGAGAACTTTAATCTCCAGCACAGTTTCTGCTTTAGTGGTGACATTAAATGTCCATCTAGGCAGGATTTGGTTTCTGACAGCCATCAGAGCAATTACTAAGCCAGCTTATTCCTGGCTGAGCTAAGTGGGCCATGGCTGGTCTACAAAACTAAAACCTCAGTCTAATGTTTAAAAAAGTTGCAGATAAAAAAAAAAAAAGCCTAAGTCTAACAGCAACAGGAAAGTCCAAGAAAACTACAGGCAACTCTGAATACCACCCATGCCAAATCAGTATCTCAATCACTCTCAATTGGCTCAGTAGGAGTAATTCCTTTCTTATACATTTTATGGCCATACAGCTAAAAAGAAAGCATAGGAAGCATAATACAGCTAAAAAAAGATAAAGCAAATAACAACAAATTTCTACAAAAACATAAGCAAATAAACTCAGAATGTAAGTATGCTGAAAAAAAGGTTTACTGAGACATAGTAACTTACAGTTACTTTGAATGCAGTCCCTTGTCTCATTTGACAATGAAGAATTTTTCTGGATGCAAATTGATCCTCCTTTCAATACTGAGATTTCTGTTCCAGAGCACTGCACTAACAGGCCTGGGCCTCCATGGCCAAAAAGCTCTGGCCTACATTCATGAACACAATGACTTCCAGCCCTGTCCAGATCTTCCTTTACTGATTTTCCTGAACTGGAGAGGTCAATCATGGCAATCATGCATAATCAGGTCTGACAGGTCATGACTTACTAATGTTAGTTCAAATCCTTCCTGGTCCCTACATCCCACCTAGGTATCTCTGCAAATTATGCAAATAATTAATTAAAAAATTATTCAAATATTTCAAATATCTCTGCAACGTATTTCAAATTTGTGGAGGGCTTATTAAATTTATGCACATAAATCAGATGTATCACATCTCAGCTGGGTTTATGCACTGGGTGGTACTTTGCACCAGAAAAGTCCTTCAAGGGTCTGCAGCACTGTGCAGTAACAGACCAGCAAAAATATAAAATTGACTCTGCACCTGAATCATTAAGATCTAATGCATCTGGGCTGTATTTGTACAGCATACTCCACATATCATCCAGGATTCCTCTAATGCAGATTACTCCATATAATGAAGAACTGAATGTACACAAAAGCAAGAACTTCAGTCATTCACTAACTGTACAACAGAACATGAACTCAAAATATATGATATGTAATCTTGGTGTTCCATACCAACATTAAAGGAATGCATGTGTGCTAATTCCCCCAACACTTACCAAAAGAAAATCCTCCTCTTCCTTGCTGTTGGTTCACATTTTTATTGTTGCCACTGTTTTGAGAATTTGTTGTTCGTGCTTTTTCAGGACCTAAAAAGAGACATTACATATATAACACAGACAGCAGAAGCACGACATCATACAAAAAGAACAATGCATCAAACTTGATTACTAGAGGAATCTTCAATCAAGAGCAGAGTAAGTGAATTCTACTCTTGAATCAAGAGTAGAATAGAAAAAAAAACAACTTCAAGAAGGTTCTAGAGTTGTATTTAAGCATTTAATACTACTGACCACGCCTGTCATTTCTCTGCTCATGACTACATCAGTTCCCAGATCTCTGCTAGGAACAATGGGCCCAGGCAAGCTGTCAAACTCCAGCACTTTACCTAAGTGCACAAACCTAAGTTTATTATCTACACAGCATGCAGCTTGTTTCAGAAATTAAAAAAAATAAAGAAAATAAAGTTGTTTCTATATTGAAGTGTATCTGGAGCCTTGAAGTGAAACAGAGTTTGCTACATCAGGTGTATGTTACTTATGGGCTATGAAAGCTTAGAAGAGCAGAAAATAACAGAAGAATATAATCAAAGAACATCAGAAGAATATTTAAGGATATTTCTTCCATACTGTCATCAACAGTAACTTCAATCTCTGGGATACTTGAATTCTCTGAAGAACTTCGTGACCTTCTGGAACTCCTTGGACTAGATGCTGGAAGCCAAAAGAACACAAAGTGTAAAGCACAAATCTTGAACACATAATAAAAGAACAGCTGTATTCTAAGAATTCTAACTGATTGAACTAAGTAGAGTGTGCCCAGTAAAACCTGAACAATACAGAGATGCTCACAATCTTAAAAAGTAGGTTTAGTGCTCTTGAAAAAGGCACACCTACATCTTCCACTAATTCAGAGAAAAAGACTGTTTTTCTAAGCATGAAGGAGAGTTTTGGTACTTTTTATTATCTAAACCCCAAAAAAGCTACTAACATCTGAATTTTCTACAGCTAAAAGATTATTTTATTCTTTTCTTATAAAACACCATTATTATTTACTGCAGTTCACAGCTCTCAGTTAAAAACGGTTGAAGCAATTAAAAGTTGTCAAAATTGAGTAAATTCCATTTTCTGCATTAGAACAGTCAAGTAAAAAAGCAGATACATCTATGGTTTGAGTGCCTTTCACAAATAATAGCAGATTTAGAGGCTACTATGCTAGATCATCAAAAATAATGCCCTTTATTTACAACACCCGTATTTCTCAACCACAAAGACCTCTCAGTCTTCTAGGAAAGCAGAAAGGAAGTATTTACAAATGCATGGCAGTAAGTAATATTTAATTGTTTACCTTTTGCCTTTAATTTATTAGCCACTCTTGGAGGCAAATGGGAAGTGACAAGGTCAAGGCTAGAAGTTGAACAGAAGAAATCCAATCAATTGAAGACAATTCGTACAGCAAAATGTTACCAATTTCTTGGAATTTAGTTGAGTTCCAATCACATAGTATCAGTTCTCTACAATGAAATGCTGTTAGAAGCATGGATGACTCTCCATCTACTACAACCACAAGAAAATAGAAAACATAAAGCTGTATTTTCTATTCTGCAATTTTCTTATGGGTTTACTTCAAGAGAAAAAAAAAAAAAAAACAAAACAAGGAATAAAGCTTCCAGGTACAAGACCATTTCCCCCCCTCAATTTTTGAAGCATGAAACACACAACTCATACATCTACAGAAATTTAATGTGGAATGTATGTCCTTGTATGAGATAAAATATATGTGCAAAATATTCTTTGTGTTTCATGGAAGCAGAGTTTAGGTAGTAGTTAAAAGCCGAGAGTTGCTGTGAATGAAGTGAAATAACTTCAAAATCAGAGGTAAAAATAAATGGATCACAAACTTACTTCTTAATAACAAATTTGATTTTTTTACTCGCACGTGTGATTCTTTCAAGGCGTGGAATTCCAAACCACGTGGGACTCCGGAAGGGAACTCCTTCTGGCAAACCTTCAACGACCAAGGCATCAGGGTTTGATTCAAATACAGAATAGGGAACTTTCACTGACTCTGAAAGCCCCAGAGCTTCACCTGAAAATAAAGCAGAAATGACAGATTATACACTTAAATGGGTGGAATTTTATCTGAAGTGATTTTAAGAATCTTGTCTTACAGAAACACTGCTCAAAGCTAACAAGTCTCCTGGAAAAAAATAGAAACATTTAAATATATTTAAACAGATTCCTTATTATTTTCTGTGGAGTAACTGCAAAAGTATCTTGTTACAGATATCTAATACTGGCCTGCAGTGCCTAATGTTTTATTTTTCAAAACTTCATTTCATCCAAAAGCTTTTGTGCAATCATCTCGTCACATAACTAGAAAAATTACAGCCTAGGATGGTGTTATAAAAACATTTATGTCAGTTATAGGAAGGAGTAAGTAAAACATAGGTGTATGAGGAGTCAAGATTTCCATATCTCTCCTAGTATACTTCTGATGCTTAAGTAAATACAGGACATTGAAACAGAGAATTTTAAAATGCAGCAGCATTACAGAACAGTTCATTTAGCATTTAACTTACCAAACTTCTTACTAAATAGATCTTCTACATCGTTTCTTAGCTTTGTGATCTTGCAATTCCAATCATCTTTCCCTGAAAACCAGAAATAGGTGTCAGAGAATCACCCAGCTCTAAATACAGAAGTACATTTGAACATACTTCTTTCAATATAAGAACATGAAAACTATCAACACAATTACACCTGATTAGACAGGGACACATAATGAGTAATGATTAACTTAGCAGCTTAAATGAGACACATAATTACCTCTACATAAAGAAAAATCTGTTTAAATGTAGTTACAAACTTCGAACACTGACCCTAGTAGAACAACTTGTTCTTCAGAGCCCTCAGATGCAGGAAGGAATTATTTTAGTGGTTCTTACAGAACTGGAATTAATTAATCACAGTGTATAGTAACATTCTTTAGAGTAGAACATGAGGATTTAAAGAATGCTTTGCTAAGCATTTTGATTAGTATTAAAAAAATCTACAGTCCTATTCTCTATTGTAAATAAAAGCCAATTATAGGAGTGCTAGCCAGTGCAGACAATTTGTAGCTTATTCACAGCTTTTTCATATTCACAGTGATCAGTTTATTCCTTTCAACCCTCATGAAGAATATGCCAGCACACTCATCACACATGGGTTACTTCTTGAAAAACGCTGCATTGATCTAGATTTGTTTCCCCATCAAACCCTTCCATTCCCACTTGGAGACAGCACCTGTCTTACCTCGACTGTTTGTTCTGGGCTGAATAACTTTGTTTGAAGTATGATTTAGAAGCTCTGGCCTGCAATCAGGACACAAATAATCTGCTTATTCTTGACGTAAAATTAAATACTACTATCTATTATAAAGTGAACTGTGGAGTTTGAATTTTTCTATTATGTTTTTCACACTTGTCTACATGCTAACAGATAGCAAAACATATCTGAAATCCATGTCTGGATTGCAAATGCTCATTTTATGATGCAGAATATTTAATTTGCCTATTTGGTAACTAGAGACCAAATGCTTCACTTAATGAAATCAAGTGCTTAATTACAAATAGGGTATTTGTTCAGACTTTCTTAAAAAACCTTCCATGTTTAGACCTACCTTTTGATCACAAATTTTATTCTGTCGCCCGCTTCAATTATTTTTTCAAGGCACGTGATTCCATACCAGGAGGGACTCCTAAAGGCAACTTTCTCTGGCAGCCCCTCAACATAGAGGTCAGTTGGATGAGCTTCAAATATCTTGTATGGAACAGCTTTGGGCTCACTGCTCCCCAAAGCCTTGGCTGTTGGAACAAAATACATCCAGTAACTGTTCAGATTGGCCAATCAACCTTCATTAAAAGCTAGCTGATACCAATTCCTCATATTCCTGAATACGTGGAAAAATGCAGGACATCTAAATCCAACAGAACCCAAGTCTCTACGCATAAAAAAAGTAAAAATTTGGAATTTGGTAAAAAATTTGGTATGATGTTGCTGTTGGGCAGTCACAGTACCAGGCTGGACTGCTCACTGGGGCATAATACATTTATTTTATCCAAGGTTGTTAATCTGTTATAAAGTATCATGAAAAATTTTATTCTAGCTCTTACGAAGCTGACTATTTTTTTCATATTAGACAGACCATAAAAATTCACCCAGAAACACTTTAATACTAATAATGATGATATTGCAGTGGATATAAGTAAATGGCTGTTTTATTCACCACCAAATGAAAAAATCTGAGTAGGAAGGAATCAAGAGCAATCAGAAGAGCTGTATATATATGACCTCTACTTCCTTTTAAACTATGAATTTACCTTGTAGAAAGGTAATATATATATTACAAGTAAACTGCTTATATAAGCAGTAAACTAAAACATTCTTTTTCACTGAACTTCCAGAATTCTAAATACTTGAAAAGGAAATTTGAACAAAGGTCTCATTCGCGTAGACATTCAAAGGAAGGAATGAAAGCAACCTTTAAGAAATACAAAGCCATAAAGAAAAGAAAATAATAATATTGTACTTACCATAACCTTTACAGAAAAGTTGATCTACTGTCTTTCTCAGTCTGGTGATTCTGGCATACCACTCCTCTCTCGCTGGATTTGAGACTGCCACAGAACAAAACCAATATTCCCTAATTATTTTGGTTATATTTTCAGTTAGTCAATTTATACGATGCATAATCATCCTGCATTTTCAGGTAACATGTAAATGCTGTGTGTAAGAAGTATGGATTCAACGTGGAACTAGAAAAAATGATCATAAAATAATGACAGAATATTAAAATTGACAAAACTCCACGGAACCAGTGACATCACTCTTGCTACAAAATACACAGAGTGTATTGGCCTGAGGAACTGCAATACTAACACCTAGCTAGATCATTGTTTTTCTTTCTGCCAACCTGAATCAAATCCATTGATAGTAACACTAGCTTGGATAACCAGTGAAAAGCTCTATAGCTAAAGAAAATTTAAAATAAAAGCAATTGCTTGCAATGTATTATTAGTAACAGCAAATTGTAGCCACCACTAAGACTGACAAAGAGGAATATCATACTGCACTTGTACAACTCACACATTTGAAAACCTACCTCCTGAAGCTGTCTTGTTCACTGGAACATCTTTCAAATTCAGAAGTTCAGGCCTGAAAGATTTAAGATACATGTTTCAACAGTGACAGACACTTTGAGAAACTAGCCTCCAGTTACAGCCTCAAGTTACTACTTCCTGAAGGCTCAAAACCCAAAAACCTCCCAGGGGACATAATGATCTCCAGCAGTAAATTCCAACTAACACCAAAGTATCCTAAGAGCTGGCTGGAACACTACTGACAAAACATTTTTCAGTACCCGTATCTGCTGGAGCTGCAACATTTCATGGTAACATACAGGTTCCATTAAACTTACCTCTCAGTTCTAAGATACACTTAATCAGAAACAAAGATCCAATTAAAAAATTTAATCTCTAAAAAAGTAAACTTCAAAGCAGATACTTCTGTTTCTAAAATATATATAATTTTAACCACAGTTGAACAAACAAAAAATTAAACATTTTTATGTTTCCCACAGAGCCAAACTAGGTTTTTTAGCTGCTCTGGTTACACATTTCAAAATCAATGAACACCATAAATTAATTTCTGTTCCCAGCTGAGACATATTTGACAAAAGCAGGTGCCAGCACTGCATAAATAATTAAATCTAGGTATATGATAGCTGATTTGAAGTGAGACAAAAGGTAGATCTACACTTCTTTCCCTTTTCTAGTTATCAGCAAGCATTAGGATGATGGAACAGACCATGTTCCTCTCGAATGTAAGCAACCAGTGGTAAAGGCAGGATCCACAGAGGCAGGGGCTGCCACTACCCCCAAATCTGACCATTGCAATCAGCAGATTCCTGTCCATTTCAAAAACTCTTGGATAAGTCCTACACCACTGAACACAGGAAAACAATAAGTAATGTAGAGACAGAAATGCAAAGTTCTCTACTTTTTAATGACAAACTGGATCTGGTCCCTCGCCAGAAGTATCCTCTCCAGCCGGGGAATGCCGTAGGTGGTGGGGCGCCGGAAGGGAATCCCTTCTGGCAGCCCTTCCACATACAGATCTTCTGCATGTGACTGGAAGAGTCCATATGGGATAACCACTGGGCCTTCTGCTTTTATAGCTTCAGCTGTAAGGAAGAAGGAGAATAAAAGCATTAGACTAGCTTGTGGCTCTACTCAATTATGTCTGTGATATCATTCTGCTAAACATTATAATTAGCACTGCAAAACAATCATAATAAAACATGAGCAATCAGTGAGTGGCAGCCTCTCTTCAGTGCCATTCCAGAGATTCTTTCACTTAAGGACTCTGCAATTGCAGAGGAAAGGACAGCTCTCTCAAATGTGGATGTCTAAAATACGTGAGCATGCAGGTGCTCCAGGAGACTGAGCACAACTGAAAAATAAAATCAAGTTTCGCACTTTGGTGCCAAACAGAGATGTCCCATTTTGAAATTACTCTGCTCGTCAAAAAAGCTACTTTCCTCAATTTAATGTCTTCTAACAGTATTTAGTCCTTTGGTGCTGTCAATTCTGGTGTGCTCCTGAGCCAACAAGAAGATGCATGCCAAAGAGCAGTCTGTCACTTGCTGTGACAAAGGCAATGGCTTGGAAGAGTGTGTAACACATACCGTACTTTTCTTCAAACACCTGTTCAACTTCAGTTCTCAAGTCTGAAATTCGCATATTCCATTTGTCTGCAAAGAAAAGAAGATGACATGTCAGACTACAAACAAAACTGAGAATCTCTGCTAAAATCTGTGTTACCAATAAATGAAATATGAAGTGTGTACTTTTACTGATCACTTGCTAACAGGTGCCTGCTGACTACACCTTAAAATGCATGGATACACTCAGAAAAAAAGAAAAGTACAGAATAAAATGTTTAAGATTACTTCCCAAACTTGTATATTAAATGAAGCACAGAAAACAAAGAGCAACTCCAAGCATGCTGCAGGCTGACAAAACCTGTGCTCAGCAGTGTGTTAAAACGGGGGAAACCATACATAATTCCCATCGCTGACCATAGTGAGACAAGGGGACTTTTTCCTATTAAAATTGTTTAACACAACTGCAAGGCACAACTTGAAGCTTCTGAGCTTCCTATAAAATCTATTAAGAAAGCAAAAAAAACATGTAAAAATGTTTTTGCTGACAATATACTTTACTTTCAGCAATGCTATTTTTAATCTCAAACAGTTGGTTGAGAATTGTTTTGAAATCTAACCTCACCTCCCAGAGATTATCAATTTCTAGCAAGCATTTTACCAGAGACTGGTTAAAATTATTTTGCTTTCCACTTTGTTTTCCTCTTTCCAAAATAAGAACTCATTATTCTCAGGCCACTTCAGGTATCAGTTCAATCAAGACATACAGGAACGATCTCCAACTCAAACATCTCAATCTCATCAGGGTTATGTAAAATACTGGAAGTCTTTATAAGATGAGACAGATTTCTCACTGTTTTCTGAGTGCATGTATCTTTGTCATTCTGCAGCTACTCATGATAGATGAATGACCTCCTCTCTCCTATCTCATTATCTGATATTGGACTTCATTACAAAAGGTGCAGTTTTCTGAAATGCCTGAACAGCAGTACTGCAACTACCAAAAGCTGCTCTTTTTTCATTAAAGCAAATGAATAGCCTTTCCCCAGAACTTCTCATATTCATTTTGTGTTTTAAGGACATCTTGCAATACCATAGCAACATGCCACTTTCTGTACGTGAACCTCAAAGTGAACATAAGAGGCAATATCCTCCATACAACTTAGGAAGCTCAGAAGTTAAGATACCTGAATGATCAGCGATGTAAATCACTGTGATCTAACTGCACACTGTCTAGCTCAAAATGAAATTTTCTAAAAAAACAGCAGAGAGAAGATAACTAAGTCAACTCAGAGCAACATTGAGAAGGTAAGCATGGAGACAGTCTACAACTGCTCAACTAAAACTTCTGTCAAGCTCAACTAAAACTTCTGTCATCCTAATAATTTACTCCCTTTCCTCTCCATCTGAACTCAAATCAATGTTTCCTAACTCCCAAAACTGCCGACCTTCAAAGCTTAAGTGATTTTTCTACTGAGAAAAGGTATCGAACAAAAGCTTCTGCAGCACCAACTCCTCAATATTGTCCTCTAGTAATGCTGTCCTTATGTTCTCCTGACAAAACCAAGAAGAATGATACATGTTCAGTGGCCTAGTGGTATTAATGATCTTCTAAAAACAGCTCTCAAAATGTAAGTCACTTTTGCTAAAACTGATATTTGTCATGGAAAAAACACGTAGTAAGTATATCCATACGAAATTTTATATTTATTTCTATTTCCAGAATTCCTAATAAAAACTCAAATACTTGGCTGAAAGACATATTCCTGACAGTATAAAGCCTATAAAAGAAAACTGATTAAAGTGACCACAAACCAAACCAAACCAAACCGAACTGAACCATACTACAACACAGAATAAAGGAGAGACACAGAATCGCAAAAAATCCCAGGCGAAGCATCTTAACCAGAGTAAAGTGAAGTGCATGGATGAGTTTCTGTGCAGAACCCACAACACAGGGATCATGCAAGAAGACAACAAGGAAAACCCAGCATCCTGTGTGTCTACTTACATCATCACATCAATTAACAATAAATAAAAGAGGTAGCTCATGATGATGACTGTACTGCTGCAATGCACCTACACAGAGCCCACGGCTCTTAAATGAAGGATGGCACTAACACGTCTCATTCCTGCAGCACAAAATAAACACAAACCTTTTCATAAAAGAATGCTGGGAGATACAATCATCTTTAATTTTCATCTTACCAAAATTGAACTGTCTTCCTCTCCTTCTCCCAGTATTGAAAGCTCCACTACCCGACCTGGTTCTCCTCCGTCTCTTCTCAGAGGGCAGGTAGTCATCGTCATCTTGAAGACAAACAAAAAAAAAATCACTGTTTTTTTCTCATGGGAACGTGTGTGCAGCATTCCAACTGCTATGAATTCAAAAACTCTAAAACAAATAAGAACTGCGTTTATCAGGCCACCAAGTTTTTGCAACAAATTACTTATCTGAATAACTTTAGAAAGCTCCTCCTCTTACCTGGAAGGAAAAACTTGGGCCTTCAAATGGGCATATGCAAAACTGTAGTGTTAACTACAAATGTTAAACATACCAACAGTGTACTTATAAAGCAATGTGCTCTCCAGAATGAATCAGTGTTAGAACATCTGCTGCACTCAGTGAGTACTTTTCACTACCAACACATGAAAAATATGCAAAAGATACAATTTGTTGTCTGGCATAACATCAAAACCAGCCCAGTAAGTCCAATATGCTTCAGTATATTGTGGTTTTCTAATACTTCTCCACCAGGCACGCTTAACCAAGCAGTGCACAATCCAAATTACACTCAACACTGGCAGACAATTCTCCTCATTCAGTGCCAAGTAGTGCAGGCTACGGAAAACACTTTTTGGATGCAAAAATGCCCAACCAACTGAAATCAATGACCAGAGGAACTGACCTCCACTACTAAAATCATCCTCAGAATTCTCACTTCCTCCTGACCACTCATGCTGGGAGGAATCTGAAAGAGAAAAAGAGGACAGCTGAATGATGAACATGGACAAGATTTTCAAACAAATTCTCCGTGCCATTGCACTTAAACCAACACTGTCATAGAATAACAACAGAGGTAACCTATGATGATGATTGTACTGCTGCAGTGCACCTACACAGAGCCCATGGCTCTTAAATGGTGGCTGGCACTAACAGGTCTCACTCCTGTACCAAAAAATTAACCAAAACATTTTCATAAAACAAAGCTGGGAGATAAAATTATGTTTAATCTTTATCCTACCAGAATTGAACGCATCTGCCTTCCTTCTCCCAGTACTGTCAGCTTCACTAGCAGACTCGGCGTTCTTCACGCTCATATCAAGGGGTAGGTAGTCATCTTCATCATCATCATCAGCTTTATGAAAGAAAAAAAAAAAAACAAAAGTGGTTTTTTTCTCCAGGGAACAAGTGTGCAGCACTAGAACTGCTGTGAATTTCATACCTCAAACAGAAATAAGGATCTGTGCTTATCTGGGCACAAAATTTTGAACCGCATTAATTACCTGAGAAACTTTAGAAAGCTCCTGTTCTTACCTGAGAAGGAACAACTTGTTCCTTCAAACAGGCCTGTGCAAAACACAAGAGAGCAAAAACAACCAAGCTGCTTCTGTACTTCCTAAGGAAAACAACACTGTCTTCTGAAACATGGCTGGACATGGCATGATGGTAAAACGACCATGCAACAGCAAAAGGAATCACAAAATAAATGGTGCAGATAGGGACTACCATTTTTATCTAACTGGAATTAACATCATCCCACTAGCAGATTTCAAAAGACAGTACCTAAGTTTTGTCTTGAAAAGCTCAAATCTTTTAGACTCACTTTCAAAGCACTTTAAAACTAATAGGTGCCAATGGAATTCATCAAACAGGACAACTCTACCTTAAACACACACAAGTGGACAGACAGGAGAACAGCAAACCTGGCAATCTGTCAGAGAGCTGCTACTTAGCCACTCACTTCCCAATCCATCCCTAGCTTCCTATGGTATTTAATTTTGTAGACTGCCCAACTATCAATATCTCCAGCCTCAGAGAAAACAAATGGTTAGAGCAGACAAAAAAAACTGATTTCACACACAGAAAAAACATGTAACCACATCACCAACGGTATGCTTTATTTAGCAAGACTATTATAATATACTGATATATCTTGTACCTATACAGTTCTGTTATACTCTGTCAAAGAAAACATTTTTAGACCGATGTTAATTTTGTGGTAAAGGCCTTTACATATATGCAGAGAACTTAATGACTCTTCTCATATAAACATTTCTCTTGAGATAATGGTGGAGTTATTTCCATGCTGCAATGTAAAATGGTGAAGCTAATGCCAGAAGTGTCCACTTTGTCCCAAATGCCCTGACTGCTTTCTAAATTGCTGATTGGCTGGTCTCAATCTAATTCCACAAGCAAGCACTGAAAAACCCAATCTCAGCACTGCTTTAAAGCAGTTCAGGACACTAATTCACAAATACAAGAAACACAGATGACCTCCTA
>JAOTQP010000828.1:3157307-3173477 GCA_026413545.1 Cichladusa arquata
CACCCGCCCCGGCCGCCCGGTCTCTCTGGCTGGAGACGCCGCTCGGCTACGGCAGGACGCCGGGACAGCGGCGGTTTTTCCGCGGGCTCTCGGCGCTGTCGAGCGGCGCCACTCCTCGCGCGCGGTCGGGCCGACCCCAGCGCCGCAGCGAGCGGGGGAAGGTTCGCTGCGCAGCCGCGGAGCGCGGGCGCTCGCGGGGGCCGCCGGGAGTCGCAGTCTCGGCCGGAGCTCCCGCCGGGCAGCGCGCCAGGGGCACGGGGCGGGCGGGCCCGCCGCGCCTGCTGCGCCTCACGGGACCCTGGGCTCCCGGAACTGCGCTCCGGAAACAGCAGCGCCAACGGCCTCCGCCAGCTGAAACCTGCCTTCATAGCAAAGCAGTGTCAGGAAAATTAGGCCACAAACACCAGAGGTTTATGTCCAAAAAGAGACAGAGGGTCCTGTAACTTTAGTCGAATAAAGGGGGAGGCCATGGAGCATTCCCCTGGGGTCTCTCAATTTTTTGGAAGACACAGTCTCCTTTTTATCCTAATTTCCCAGCCGCATCCCCCTCTCTCTCCCCCTTGGCTGAGGTACTTGAGAGGTACAACACTTCCCAGAACGCCTGATACCTAAGATTCCACTCTAATGCATAACCCTCCCTTTTAATTTTTAATTCAAATTGCGATAATTGATAAAAGATTCGTGTTAATCATAGAAGTTTCAGACTTTGTATAAACCAGAATACTTAGGTGAGGCATGGACCTAGATAAAGGAAAATGTATGATTAAATCATTCTGTTTTAAATCCCCCTGTTATGAATATTATGTTTTCTAAATAAGTTGTATCTACCACCAGTTTGCAAAACAAGACTCTCCCACAGCCCCGATGGATTTTGCAAAATCAGATTTTCTGCCTTTGTGTAATCAATTGTGGCCTATCTACTAAGACCAGACTTCCCTAATTCTGCTGGTTTTTATCTACCAAGACCAGATGGTTTTCTATGAGACTTGACAAATCCCTCAGAGACTTCACATCACCCCGAGATCTCATGGATGTTTTTTGACCACCACTGCTTACCTGGCAAAATTATGACAGAAAAAAACCCAACAATTATTGATTACAACGAGAGACCATACTATAAAGTGAAGCTGCGTGGAGTGGGTGGTGACCCCTCACATTTTCCCCAGCTCTGTCTATATAAAATAAAGCATTCTAAATTTTGCTGAATATCGAGACTTTTTGTTTCTCATTTATAACATTATGAAATTAATTGTTTCTCCCATTGCTTCTTTAATCTTTCAATATCCAATTTAATTTATCAGCTAACCTACAGTTTGTCCCTAAAGGCCCATATCTTTTTTTCCATTCATCAATCAGTGGAATCATTCCCATTGTTTCTTTTCTCTCTCTCAGTGCTAATCTTATCTACCAGCAGACCAACAGCTTGTTTGTAAAGACAAATCCAGCAGTCTTTAATTTCATTTTCAAAGATGTTAAGCATAATGGATGCTATCTATGAGATCTTTTTTCCTGGCTAAAAAGACATCAATATTCATTTCCTTTGAATTTAAGTTCAATGTAGTAAAGGTGGATGGAAAGTTTTCCATTCAAAGGGAAATGCTACATTTCAAAATTTGATCCCAATTAAAAGTACTGCAATTAAAACCAAGAGATTTTAAATCAAACTATCTTTTACACAAATAACGTTATATTTACAGTGTGTAGACTCCCAAAACTGATAATGTATTTTCAAAATGTTCACAATTTGCTTTGGAGTTGGTCAAGAGTAAACACCTAACACTACCTCTTTAAGTAAATCTCATTTGTAAAGAAATGGAAGCATTCAGCTTTCTCCTAGTTGTAATAAATAGCAAGAAATCTGTCTGGGGAATAAAGCTCAGAAGCTGGGAAAGGGCCCTGCAGGATATGCTTTGGCCATTCTTGCACCATCACTGGAGGCTGTGGACTTGAGCAAAACAAATACCAGCTGCAAACACTGACCAGAGTACCCTGAACAACTGATCTGAGTGATTCGAGATATCGTGGCTCTTGTGGTTCCTTGTCCATTCAGTTGTATATAACTGTCCTCATCATTTACACTGTGGGAATTGGAAGCATTCTGCAGCAGCCTAGAAACACAAATCCCAACCACCAAAACACTTCAAAACCTTAAAAGTTTAAAAATTATCACCGCCTTAACTGAAACCAGTAGATTTCACCCTGCAGTATTTGGATGGTTCCTTTCACAGACCCTGTGCAGGGGAAGGCATATCCGCTGGTGAAGAACTTCAGCACAAAGGACACCAAATCTTTCTAAGCAGCCACAACTATTTACTATATCAATTTGCCACTTCCCTTGCTATTTAGATGGCATTTTCAATAGAAGGCATCCATAACTTCATGCACCACCATATCTTCCTGCTGCCATCTTCCAGTTACACCTTACTGACCATTTCATACAGATTTAGATGTCATAAATACACCCTGCTCGAAAGTTACTCAAGCAAATCCTTCTGGAAGACCAGAGAAGTTTACTTGCCTGCAAAATGGGAGCTCAATGCCAGAACATCATTCAGAGGCTGTGTCCTGACTGTTGCCCTGCAGGCATGGACTGTTCTGGGAGGGGAGGGGAGGGGAGGGGAAAGGTGCCTTTTGATTACATCAGAGTAATGACTAATTTTGAAAGTTATATGTGCCAGCTGCTTCCTGCTGGTAAGACCATTATTGCTATGACATGGGTCCTCAGAAGAGTGGAGATCTGGTATTTCTCCAGATCAGGATTCTTCCCACTCTTCTCTATCCCTCTGTGTGAATCAACACATACAATTAACCAAGGGTAACCATCAAAGCACACCAGGGAAACAAAGAGTACTTTTGTCTTTGACAAAGCAAAGAATGAGCAACATTAAGCACAATAAATGGAGTTCTCTCACACCAACATTTCTAGCATTCCCAGCTGCAAATTCACTTTAATCAAAACCATTCTCTCCTCCTCACCAAACCTTCCCGTTTTAACCCTTTCCCCCCAACAGACTCTCTATCACCTCCTCCAGGTGAGCTGTGAAGCTGGATAAAGTTAACTGAAGTCACAGAGTTAAGTCACACTGCATGTGGAATAGTATTTATCCAGCGTGATTACAAGATGACAAACTGAAAAAATAGTTTCTTAAGACTTCTAAATCTATCAGAAATATTTGCTGTATGCTTTAAATCAATGTTCAGACTAGAAATAACTTATATGTTTTTAGCAGATGGAGTAATTAACAACTGTAATATATTACCATGGACCATAACGATTGCTCCATCAGTTCAGAGCCTGGAAATTAAGAACGTCCTTCTAGAAAAGATGTTCAGTGTACTATACAGCCTCCATGGAGTTTTGCTGTCAGATTCTTGAACCAAGTATTATATCTATAAAACACCTGACTAATTAATCTTAGTGTTCTTTCTAGATTTAAAATTCAAGAATAAGCCGTCTGGAATAAAACATTTTCATCTAAATTCCTCAGTTAAAATATTTAGAATGACTTTGCTTTTCTACTTCTACTAGTCAACCAGCTGGGCTCCAACAACAGATTGAATGAGGTTTTCATTTAACTGGCTTGTGTACTGTAACTCTTCTAAAAGAAGAGAAAACCACTCTAGAATGAGTGTTTCTCCGAAAGAAAAGTGTTCCAGCAATCCCTTCCAACCAAAAATAAATTAATATTAGTGCATGAAAGCGAGAAAACCCCAACTGTTTATTAACAAAGTGCCCACATGGCACGGGAAAAAAAACTAATAAATGCTAGATATTGAATTGTCAGAACAGTAGCCCCACCCCCAACACTGAAACAATAAAATGCCCAAAAATGCCAATGTGAGGAAAGATGTGTGCTAATGTCTTTACAAATAACGTGATAGGTAAAGGTATGGGTGTCAACAATTTGAAATGGGTGTTAATGTTTCTACTGATTTTGGGCAACAGGTTTGTTGCAGACCCCAGTCCTCCAAAAGTTCGAGAGAAAAGCCCACAGATGTGTGCCCCGGTAGCTTCTTTCCCTTTATTCAAATAAAGTTGAAGGACTCCTCTGTCTCCTTTTTGGACACAAACCTCTGGAGTTTGTGGATTTTCCTAACTCCAGGGAATGAAAAGAAAAATAGCACCCGACCATGGCAGGGAGGAGGAAAAAAAAAAAAAAAAAAAAAAAAGAGTGATGACTTTTGTCTCAGGGAAGAAAAAAACAAAAGGTACATGCAGCAGTTTGGGAAAAAACAGATGGGAACCTGGTGAATCTCTGATGTTGGTCTTCTCTTGACAGCAGATGAAGCTGGTGGATTTAGGATCCTTTCTTTCGCTGAGCCGGCTTTTCTGAGGTCTGGGGCTGGGATGGAGCGGCCACTCAGCTCCCTGCCAGTCCCTGTTATGCTTCGTCTCCCATCGATTCTCTGATCTTCTGATCTTGGACCAAAACCAAACCAAACCAAACCAAACAGCTAAAGAAAAGGGAAAAAAAAAAAAAAGCAAGCGCCCTAGAAGGATTGCCTCCCCAGTCTCCAAGGACAGAGAAAGAAGAAAACTTCTGTCTAAGGTAGCAAGACAAGCTAGCTAAGCAACGAAGTAACCACCGCCTATATCACACCACAACACCCAAGAGAGAGGCTTGGCGAAATGAGGAGGAAGAGCCCCAAGGCTCCTCCCAGGGTCCCACCTTAAAGCTACAGCAACCTTTGCTGGGCATAGAGCAGATGATCAGGGAATAGAAACCACCCCAAGACACCACTTGTTTTGAGTCTAGCCATGTTTCTCCAGGCTTCATAAGAAACACGGAGACTTTTGTACCATGACTGCCTATTGAACAATGTTCTGGCAGACTTGATCTCAAGAGTGATCCCATGCAAGACCCAGAGCTGGACCTGCACACCAGGTAGAGCAGCAAGATATGACATGGAAGATGGGCAGCTGGGTATGCAGTGGAAATTCCAACCCAGGTAATAGAAACCCAGGCTTTATCTTTTAACATTATCAGCACAAAAAGCACAATTAATGACCTTACCTAGAAATCACTGAAGGAAAAAGGTTAAACATATGGACTGATTTAAAATATGGGTTTTTTTAATAATACACACCCTTGAAACCATGTTGAAGGAAAGGGAACTATTATTGGCACAGAGGCCTCCTATTACAGAGAAAAAATTAGTCACCTACAGCAGAGTGTACAAAAGCCAAAAACTGTGATGCACTGTAAAGCCCATCAGTTTGGAGATTTCCAAGCTAGTACAGGGAATCAATCAGCTGACCAAATAGCTAAAGACGTTGCTGAAAAAGCTACCCTTGTGCTAATAATTAGCAAAAAGTGGAATGTCTGGTCAAATTGTAGTTATCAGGGCAGGCACTTAGCCCCATCATTAGGAAAATGCCAGCAGGTGATTGGTGGTCTCATGTGGGCAGGTAATTGTACCTCCACAATTAATGTATAAAATAACACAACTAAGACACCAGGAAACACATTAGGAAATAGAAAATATCGTGACTAGTTTGGAAAGGAATATAGCAAGCACAAAAATGACACAAATTAATGGATCAGTTGTTGAAAAATACATCAAGCAGCTGCCACCCTCTAGCGTGCACTGTAGTGGGGAAAGACCCTGCACAGAAATCAGCACTTCTCACTGGGATCACAGAAAATGTTGGTGTGGGAAAATCCTGCCGTGGCCAGGCAGGTGGGGGTTGGATGGAAGATCACACTATGAAAAGCCAGTATCCATAAAGGAGACAGAGGAGTCCTGCAGCTTTATTCAGATAAAGGGAGAGAGGCCTTGGGCTCTTTATCTCTTGAGGTCTTGGAGGGTGCAGCCTATTTTTATACTAAACTCCCAGCTGCATGTTGCCCTCTTCCTTTCCCCATTAGCCGATGTACTGGGAAGATACAGCCTTCCTGAACCTCCTACCATATATGCCCCCTTGAACCTGTCATTTTACCCCAAAGATCAGAAACTCAAGCTTGTGCAGGCCCACTTGCCTGTTTCAGGAGTCAGGCTGTCCGGGCTCTGCAACCAATCTGCTTGAAGTTAGTAGAGACATTCAGACCCATTTCAAAGACGTTAACACCCATTCCTCCACCCACAGAACTGTTTGTGGAGACATTAGCACACATCTTCCCTATCAAGGCTGACGTGAAGGGCAGCACTGAGCCCTGGCTGGAGCTGCCTGGCAGCTCCCAGGGCAGCCGAGCCTTGCCACAACTGGGATGGAGCCTCTCACAACCCTTGAGCCTCCATTGCATAAGCTTTAACCTTGGATAAGCAACTTGCTTCAAGCTGTGTAGGCTACAGAGAGCTACAGGCCATGTCTGTGCAGCCATGCTTGCTTCGTGCACTGCTGGAAGGGTCTGGAATCTGCAGGAAGGAATGGATTGTAATGACCAGTGGAAAACAGTTGGGAACGTGGTTGCAGCTAAGACAAAGTCTTACTTTGGCAACAGCTGAACTCTTCAAAAGTATAAATAAACATTAAAAAAAAACAAAACCAAAAACAAAAGAAGGAAACAAGACCTTGCTCTTGGCTGCATTATTACTTTCCCAGCCTTTCCCTTGTGTCAGGGGAAGTGGGATCCTCTGGCCATCCTGCCCGGCAAGCTGCATCCCACAACCTGGGGTTGCTCTGGAAGGCATTGCAAAGGGATTCCTCAAAAATGCATTCAAGCTTCTGAATAAAAGCACAGATGCTGTTTATGCTGTTCTTTAGCATCTCGGTGCACTACATTTTTAAAAAAATTATTTGAATCAAAGCTCTCATTCTTTAATTAAACTTCATTTAGTTGCCATCTGCCTGGGATGAAAATGGCTTCATGTTTTGCAATTCTTAATGAGGATTGTTATTGGATTTGTAAACACATAAACACCACCCCCAGCCCCCTCCAAAACACCAGAGTTTAAAAAGTAATAAATGAGAAATACAGCTCAAGTGTTAAGATCTGCATCTTCACTCATCTAGTTGTAATTGTCAGGAAAATTAATCCACAAACCCCAGAGATTTATGTCCAAAAAGAAGACAGAGGAGTCCTGTAACTTTATTTGAATAAAGGGAGAGGCCATGGGCCATCTTCCCTGGGGTCTCTCAAATTTTTGGAGAATGCAGCCTCCTTTTTATCCTAATTTCCTAACTGCATTTCCCTCTCTCTTTCCCCATTGGCTGAATTACTTGAGAGGTACAGACTTCCCAAAATGCCTAATATCCAAGACTCCCTTCTAATGTATACCCCCGTTTGTCTTTTCCTTGTGTCACTCAGTGGAATTCCTTATGGAATTTATGGTTCTTCCCATTGTTTCTTTCATCTTTCAGTGTTCAATTTTATGTATCAGCAGACCTACAGTTTGTTTGTAAAGACAAATCTCTCTTTCCATTTATCAATCAGTGGAATCCTTCCCTTTAGAGACCTTGACCCGAATGTGATGGGTCCACCTGTGTTCAGCTGTCTTGACAGCTGTTTCTGTGGTCAGGAACACTTGCAAAGGTCCACATCACTTTGCCACCAGTGGTGCTTCTTTCCATTCCTTAACTAGGACCCAATCTCCTGGTTGGATGTTAGGAATAGCAAAGGCAGGGTCTGTGCTAACTGGGCTTTCTGTCGAAGAGATTTCACAAGAGACAGTATCTTGGCCACATATTGTTTAAATATACATCACTTATTTACACACACACACACACACACACACACACACACATGCCCGCACTACACTGAGAATTACAAGGGTAAGGAATTACAGAACATCAATTCAAAGGGAGACAATTGAGTATCTCCTCTGGGTCTGGCCCTTATTCTTGCCAAAGCTAATGGTAAAAGCCACACCCATGGCATCTTAGTTTCTATCACCAGCTTCAAAAGTTGTTTCTCTATTTCTCCATTTATCTGTTCTATTTGACCTGAATTCTCAAGGTGCAAGGGTTATGGGGGTCCCACTGAAGTGTCAAAGTTGCCATAATATCTTGAAGAATCCCCCTGCAAAATTAATCCCCCATGTCTAAGTCCGCTGCTCTCACAATCCCATATTCAGAAATCATTTGTTAATTTAGTTGCTGAAGTGACTAGAAACTCCTCTGGCCACCCTGCCAGCCGGCGTATCACTACCACTATCTAAGCGCTCTTGCCTAGGGCATCTCAGCAAAATACACTCAACATCCCTGGAAAGGACATACGACCCAAGGTCGTTTCCCCTGCCTTACAATCTCCTCTGCAGGCTGGCTGTCATCTTTAGCCGGGCATCCCTCAATAACTCTTTTTGCTAAAACAAAAAGATTCAAGGCAGTCCTTGAGAGTCCCAACGACTCCCCCCTCGGAGCTGTCTCAATATTTGCAGGCTCAGAGTTCTTGGCATCTACTGTTTAGTCCTTTGTAAATCAATTCTCCCCTCTTTCTTCTGCTCTATCATCTTTAATTATCTCCAGCTCCTCTGGTGGAAAAGACACCACCATCATCACTTCCCCCCCTCCCCCTGGCAGCAGCTGAGCCACAGGGATCAGGAAGGATCCCAGAGACCTCTGGCAGAAGTGCTGCTTTTCGAACATCTCCATTGACCAGTTGATTACCTATTGTCTCTTCTGAGCACTCTGCCTGGTGTCCCTTAACAGCTCTTTCTACCTCTTTTGGGAAATTCACCACCTCCAAGAAGTGATTAACTGAGCTCTCATGAGCAGACCTTTTCCCTGCAGGTTAACAAACCTCTTTCCTCCGAGCTGTTTTGAATCAGCCCACGCCTCAGTGGCACAGCCAGCCTCCCCTTGCCCTATCTTGCTCACCAGGCTCTGAGCTGGAGATGCTGGTGCGGGGAGAGTCTCTTTGCTCAGTTTCCATACCCCCCATCATTTACAGCCTTTATGATTACATTCAGCTCTCTGAATTAAATCATATGTCCCCAGCACAGTTCCCATGCCCTAATTCACCTCTGCCTTTGGCAACATCATCAGGGCCTGTGTGGGTACAGCACTGCAGCCTCCCACCCTGCCGGAGCCTCCATCAGCACTCAAACACTCCTATCATTGCTAAACCACGCTAATGCCCTCAGTGTTACGGCATCAGACTTTTATGTCCTTAACACAAAAAAAATCAAAATATAGTAAGCGTGCCCTCTTATGAGACATCTGCTTGGGGGGGGTATAACCTGCGAATAAGCCCCTTGCAGACATTTGGGTAAGAGAAAATGAGTTTTTATCTCTGAATCATGTTTCCTAATTGGACATGCCACAGGTTTGAGTATCAGGCAGAAACAAGACTCAGATTTTGATGCCAACTACTCAGATGTTAAACTGTATTTCTTAACTAGGGTAATTCATACAGACTTTGCCACTTTTGCGCCTGTGCTGGTTTGTCACTAAAGACAACCCCCTTTATCTGAGAGGAGCAGCCAGGCTTCCTCCGTGTCTGACAAAAACCAATCAGTGACTGGTTCTGAGAACTGACAACCGGTTAAACCACTCAAAGAGATGGACACGCCTCTGTAAAACTCACATTTTAAAACAAACAGAGCGGGGGAAGCTGTTTGGTTTCGGGCCTCTCAGAAGGTGACTGCCCTGGCTGGGCCCGGGGCCAGGCTGGGGAGGGGAGGCCCTTGGGCCGCTGCGGTCCCGGCTGCTTCCCCTCCCCTCAGGGTGGTGGAAGTGCTGCCACTGCTCAGGAGAGCAGCTCAGGGCTGGGGCCGCCCTGCTGCTCCCCTCCAGCCCAGCGGGGGCCAGCCCGGGCTGCCCACCATGTCCATGCAGCCGGGGAGCGGGGCTGAGCCGGCTTTGCTCCCCTCAGTGGAAGGCAGCCAAGCAACACTCCGCCATTTCTGCTGGGCCCCGGCTCAGATCCTTCCCAGCCCAGCGCAGCTGCTGAAAAGACTCTGATATCAGAAAACACCTCCCGGCCCTGGCCCAGATAAGATCACATGAGCATCTGCAGGCCTGGGCAAAATATTAACTCCTTCACTGCCCAGAATGAGGCTTGCAGACACTTTGCTCTCTCTCCTGAGGGAAAGAAAAGGACTGAGATGAAGATACGCACAGAAACAGCATGAAAACACCGAGGTCAGACAGAAGGAAGAGTCAGGTCCCAGATGAGGGAAGGAGGAGAGTCATGGACTGAAATTTCTCTTTTTTTAAGCTGTGGAGAAAGACTCTTGTTTCCCTATAACTCCTAGAAATGCATTATGGGGTGGATGAAAATGTTCTAAGTGTAGACATGAGCAGAGGCATTTGTGCTAAAGTAAGCAGATATTGAAATAGTTGTGATCCCGTAAGTTTGAACAGAGATGAAGATCCCTGCTGCCCTCAGGGAAGAGAAGAAAGAACTCTGTTTTCAAAGATGAAGAGAGCTTTTTTTTGAACTGTTATAACCCATAAAACGTGTCCCATAAGTTAACATGGTCCTCAATAACGACTGTGGGAAGACTGTTAGTGGAAGAAGGGGTTTTTACACAGTGATCAGATTCTCCCCGACAGCTGATTCACTGTGACATCGAGGCCATGAGAAAATTGTTTCTTGAGGACAAAATCTCTACAGACTAAAGAGGTCTCCTCTCCCAAGTAAACTGGTGAAAGACTATTTTTCGCGACGGTAAACTGACTGATTTGTTTCTGTATATTGTCAGTGTGAAAGAAAAGAAGTTGTGGGGGGAGGAGAAGTATTCTGAAAGTTTTATTCTGATTCTTATTATTTTTTTTTATAGTTTCTAGGAATAAAGTTTTTCTTTGTACCCTTTAAAGTTTGAGCTTGTCTTGCCTTCCTCCTAATCCTATCTCACAGCAGGAAATGAGTAAATAACTCATTTGCAATTGGCAATTTGGCCAGCGTTAAAGCCACAACATAAATTGGTGCACTGGCCGGGAAATCTCAAATTGGTGAACCGAAACCATTACAGTACCATATCCTACATTTACTTGGGATTTTGTTATCTCACGTGGTCATTTACATCCAACTCCAGAGCAAATTCAAGTCCAGATCCAGGAAACTGCAGCTGCCTCGAAACATGTCTACTCACCATCAAGTAACACTTCTACCCACCGTCAAATAACACTTCTATGCACTGTCCAAAGCCTTCTCATGGCCTGAAGGGACACAGACTCAAGCAGAGTGAAAACATGAAAAACAAATAAAGCAGCAGATTATACTCAGAAAAACCATCAGGGGTGACTTTGATCCTCTGTCTGCCATCATCTACCCACCAGCAGACCACAGCCACTGCTGTTGGGGCAGGTTTGCTGTGACAAGCCTGTGGTGACCCATCCTGCAGTGCTGGAGGGACGCTCAGCAATGGTCAGCTCACAGTGACACCACGTATCACTGTTTATAATGACTCCACAGCTACAAGTCCCAGGGCTCTTGCTTCACTAGTGCCTCATGCTGGGCTGCATTTACCTACACACAAGCCAGGATGTTTCTTCTTCTTGGTTTCTTGCACTGACATTAGCTCTCACCAAGTCTCAGCCATGCATGGCTCTCAGCAGGCACAAAGCACAGGTTAAACACATGCAGTGGAAAGTAACAGCAGTCACAGCTGTTTGCTTCTGCTGCCAAACTCCAGGAATGGAATGGAAATATAAGGGCAAGAATTTCAAATTATATCCCTCAATTTTTTGATTTATTATGTGTGGCAAAGTAGTCCAGGGTACATGGAAGAGTCTAGGGCCATCCCTGGATGCACTCAGCATTGCCATTTGCAGTGGTCCAGTCTTATGGAACCTGTGTAGCATCAGTGTGATCAGCCTGCAGAACAGGAGGCTCAGGGGGGATGTTCTTCCTTACAACTACCTGAAAGGATGTAGTAGCCAGGCAGGAACCGGTCTCTTCTCACAGGTAACAAGTGATAGAATAAGAGGAAATGGCCTCAAGTTTTGCCAGGAGATGTTTAGATTTGGTATTAGGGAAAAATGTCTTCAACCAAAGGGAGGTCAGGCATTGAAATAAACTGTCCAGGAAAGTGCAAGCATCACCATCACCCTCCCACCATTCAAGAAACATGTGGATATGGTCTTTAGGCATTTAGTGGTGAACATGGCAGTGCTGGGTTAATGGCTGGACTCAATCTTACCAATCTTCTCCAAATTAAGCAATTGCACGATTCTGTTGTGGCAGCTTCTGCCCCCCAAAAAGGCATCAAAGCCTCCCATAAAATCACAGAAAAATAATCATAAAATCATAAATCGTGAAGGACTTCAGTGGCCGAAAATTTTTCCAGGTTCAGATGCCAGTTAAATGCACGCAATCTAATCTGCCTGTGCCTTTCCACGTCTGGGATGGCAGAAGACTCAACATGGGAGGGCTTGGGGGTATCTCACCTCTTGGGGGGCCTGAAACCTCCTTCCCCCTTAATCCAAATTCACTTCAGCTTCGGAGCCAACAGAACTCATGGGTGAAGGTGACTGATGCTTGGGAGGGCTGGCTCCCTCCTCTGTCACCTCTGTAGCTGGGTGCCATTCCTCTGGCAGCTCTGTACATAAATTTTACACCTTTGAGCTAAATTAAATGAAGCATTAAAACATTTCAGACCTCTTGGCTTCAGGCACTGGGGACACTACGGATTTACTGAGTGGCCAAAGTCCAAAAAGGTCTGTCCAAGGGGTGTCCTTCTCCCCTCATTCTTACCTGTAAGTCCTATTTATCAATACTATATGTAATAAAATAACTACTTTTAAGAGCAAGGCAACACTTTTTATTTTTATTTAAAAAGGCCTTGATGGCAGGAATATAGTGTAAAAATCATTGGAAAAACTAAAAGGCATCGATACATATTGGAATATACACTTTTTACATAAATTACATTTATTTATTTTTTCTTTCATTTGAGGTTCTTATTTGATATTGAGGTCTAATAGTTAATAGGTCCTGGGATCTGGACGTTTAGACCACCATAGTCTAACATGTACATGTTCATGGGCCATTGCTGAAAGAGAGGGAGAGAAAAAGAAGGCAAAAGTCTCTGTTAGGACACAACACAAAACCACGCATACATCAAATCTCTGACATGTTCCAACAACTGGCTGTTGCTCCCACTTTCCAAGTAAGAGAAAAGAACCAACCCCAAACCAAAACACCACTAGCAAACTCGACAGAAACCTTTTTAAGTTTATATGTCTCTTACGCATTTTTTTGGGCAGTTTTATTTGGTATCATCCACAACTAAAGCCAGGCCCTGAAGGAGTGCAGTTGTATGTATCTCCCTGACTTTATCTCCTATTTTTCCCATTTTGTGGCATTCCAGAGCTCTGCACTGCTCCCAGAACTGAGCTGGAGGTACACCCAGCACAGCTTGGACTGTGGGGAACCATCAGGTTCTGCTGAGAGGCACCACAGACCCGAGGTGATGTCACCAGCACTGGGGTGGAGGGATTTGCTTGAGCCTGTCTCATACTCAGCACCCACTAAAGCTGAGCACCCCCAAGGCACACTGCAGAAATGCAGGAGAGCCCCAGGGGATGTGGGACACTTCACTCATCTGACTTCCCCCAGACAAACCCTGCAGGAAACGACAGCCCCACAGGTGTGTCCCCTCCTTCACCAAACCTGCTTGTGCCATTTTACATCCTACTTTACAGAGTTTGTCAGGTAGAGGGAGGTGGTGACAGCTCGAGGAGAACAGAGAGCAGCATCCTGAAGCAGAAAGATAGGTAGGCAGTAACCCCCCTAATATCTGGAAGGCTTTACCACAAGCGAGATCTGATTTGTTGATGATGTAGACTCCATATTGGAAGAAGAGGAAGAGGAAGAGGAGGAAGAGGAAGATACCGAGTTCCCTTCGGAGATCCTCTTCCGCTTCCGTTTGGGAACACTGATGTCTTTCTCTGCAAGGAGAGAGGGAAGGCATGAGGTGTCTGAGCCCTGAGAGTGCTCCCTAGATGTGGGGACTCGTCTTGCCTTGCACAGAGCATCCCCTGCAGTGGCTGCTGTGCTGCCATTGCTTGGCCTCCGTGGCGTGGCACAGAGCTGTCTTGCTTCCCAGATCTCCCTTCTCCATTCATCCACCTCTTTTCATAAGACTGACAGGATTGTAGTTATCTCTAAGACTGCTAATTCTGACACATTGGATTAAAACTGTCTGAGATTTATCGGGATGGTGGGACAGAGAGAGAGGCACATTCCCAGTGATGACAGAAACCTTGTTGTCTTAGAAATTCAACTACTAAACAACAGCTCAAATTAAGGGCTTTAACCAGGGAATAAATTGCTCATGGGAAAGAGATAATCACATCTTCCAGGACATGCTGAAAGTTTGAGCACAAACAGCCCAATCTTCTCTCAGCTCACAGAAGTGGAATCCTCCAAGAGGACAGTTTACTCTGGAACAGATGCTGAGCCTAACTTTCTGTAGGTAGGATCTTCTCCCCATCCTGCCCTGGGGATGGGGGAGGTTCAAATGCCACCTCACAACTCCCATCCATTTTCTCTCCCACAGTGGCAGGAAAGCCACAGTTATGTCCTAGCCCTTCCCTTACCTGTTTGTTTGGCCTCGGTGCAGATTTCAGCAAACGGCCTGTGGAAGAGACAAGGGATGAGTCATTGTTCCACCCTGTGTGCCTGCCTGTGCTGGGACACAGCCCAGACTCTGACCCTGAGCTGACTCCTCCAACACCCCTTTGTGTGGAGAAGGGACTTGGAGCATGACCAGAGCATCCTGGAGAGAAGAACCTGAAAGAACTCAGCTGGGTCTCTGAGTTACCAGCCCCCATGTCACATCTCACCATGATCATCCCAAATTGCACAAGAAAGAGGGGACAAATCAGCCCTGCTAGCCCTTCACTGTGCCCCTATGGCCAAATACCTCCCTGTGGCACAGGACAGTGGATGCCAGGGATGGAGCAGGTCCTCCACAGCTATGTGGTGGCTCTGGTGGCCACATGGTGAGCTGCTCTGCTTACGGCTGAAGAAGCAAGGACAACACTTAACAAACAGAAACTGCCCCTATCACAAAGCTGGGAAAACTTACTGGAGCTGGTTTATAATCACTATTCGGATGCTCTCCCGTGCCTTCAGGATCTTCTCCAGCCGATGAATGTCATAGGTGTTGGGATTTCTGAAAGGGATATCGTCCGGCAGGCCAGTAACCTCCACAGACTCAGGACTGTCCCTGATGAGTTTATAGGGCACCATGACAGGCCTGTTCAAGCCCAGAGCCTCTCCTGTAATGGCAGAACAGAGGACAGCACAACAACTTTACCCTACAGGGATCCAGAAGCAACCAACTGAAGGACCAAGAGCCCTGGGGGACTTTGGGGTGGCATGGCTGCTATGGTGCCCAACCTTTGCTGCAGTCACATCCCACCCAGCCATTTTACAGCTACCTGCCCCATTTTTTGTCTGCTCTGTTAGTCTCCATTTAGAATTCTGCCAAGAGCCTCAGGTGAGTTCAGAACACACACACTGCTGCACTTGCCCAAGACATGGCTGGACCAGCAGCAGCATGAAAGACAGCCCAGGACAGAGGGGAAATGGAAGAGATTTGCCCATTTCCTCTTGCCTCTGTACATCAGCAGGTCTGGGGGTCACTGGGGGGGGGAGATCAAAGCCACATTTCATCACATCACATCATTCCTGCCCATTTCTTGAATCCATTTATCTCTTTGCTCTTCACAACATCCTGTGGCAGTGATACACCTCAATTTAATTCCTTGCTGCATTAAAAGCCCTTCCTTCTGTACAATTAAACCTGCTGCTCACCTGTCTGGTTACCCCTTTATTTCCTGCTCACTGGGGAGCAGAGAACATCCCTCACTCCTGTGCTGTTTCTGACTCTAAAAGCCTGGTCCCACCTTGCATCTCTGCTGCCCCAAAACCTGAGACTGTTTGTCTTGGGCTGCAATACAGGATGTGACGAGAAATATGTATTCTATCACAATCTGTTGAAGCCAGGTAGGGCAGTGACCCTTATCTCCGTGGGACATACTATCTGCTAATGGTTAAAAACCAGCTGGGGCAATCATCTTTATCTTTCCCACAGCCCATCCTCCCTCCAGGAGGATATTATCTGCTAATGGGCCATCGAGTCCCATTGTGTGACTGACAAAATTACATCATCCCACTGGGAGATGCTCCAGCCAGGGAGAGGAGCCAAGCCTTTCCTACCTAGATAAAAACTGAAATTTTGAACACCAAAGCAGCCTTTTCCACTGGATTCCAGAGGAAAGCTGGACCTTTCCACATCATCCCTGGACCTTCAGAGGAAAACTGCACCTTCTAC
>JAOTQP010000828.1:3174127-3188426 GCA_026413545.1 Cichladusa arquata
ACTGACGGGGTGTCAGCTTGGATTCTGACTCTGGCAGTGTTTTGGGATTGTTCTTTGTAATACTGTATTTCTATTTTGATTTTTCCTAGTAAAGAACTGTTATTCCTCATTCCCATATCTTTGCCTGAGAGCCCCTTAATTGCAAAATTATAATTATTTGAAGGGAGGGGCTTTACATTCTCCATTTCAAGAAGAGTTTTCTGCCTTTATTGGCAGACACCTGTCCTCCAAACCAAGACACTGTTAGTGGCCACACAGCCACATATCTGGCTTTCCTTCCAGAGAGTTTGTCCCATCAAAAGCTGACATCAGACTGAACAAATCCTGCTACTGTGCTACATTTTGCCATACCCCTGCCCCTCTCCAAGGATGAGCTGTCAACAAGAAGGTAATGGTCCCACCACCTCATCACCTGCCAAGAGTGGGACACAGGGACATCCCTGGGGACAGGCTGTAATGTGGAGCAGCAGGACAATATCTGTGCTGCAGCAGCTGCCATGTGCTTGGGCTATAAATAGAGGCCTTTGTGGAAATAATTTTAACTGTGGCTGCTCCCAGCAAAACCAGCCTCACCCTATGATGTGTACAAGCAGAGACTCACCGTATTTTTCATTGAAAAGCTCTTTCACTTGCTCTCGGAGGATCACCTTCTCTCCAAGCCTGTTGGCATCATCCTCATCTGCAAAAGCAAGAAAGAACAGGGGTGAACTTAATTTGTTTCCTTCTGAGCCCCTGGAAAACCAATCTCACTGGCATAATGCAGGACAGTATCCATGTCCCTCTGCCCCAGGATGGCCTGGGGACACCTCAGAGGTGCTGCTCTGTGCTTGCACCCTGCAACACCTCTCAGAGCTGTGAAAGCAGCTCTAAAATGCTGCCAGATCTCCATTTGCCATGTGCTGCCACAGCTAAAAGCATTTTATATCTACTTTGTGGGGCTGGAAATGACTAGAAAAAATGTAAAGCAATGAAGACTCAAGCCCTCAGTGCCATGAATGCTCCCACAAGTGACATCAAGGAATGAGAGAGCACTTTTTTGGCTAAGCTCCTAAATGAAGTATTGTTTTATAATATGCCATATAATCAGCTTGGCTTTACTAGCTTTTTTAATTATCCTCATTGTGCTAGACAGTTTCTCTTTCATTCTCTCATTTCAAATGATGTGCCTAAGTCAGTAGATTTTTTACACTCAGCTGTTTAGCATCCTCAGGAGGTTCCAGGACAAATGACTGGGGTCATGACTCTAACCTTTGACCTAGGGTCAAATGACCCTAATCCTAACCTGTCCCTTTCAATGCCTTTTTTCCCCCCACAGGTATAAAGTACCAAGTGAACACACCTTCTCTGCCTCTGGCTGCAGTCACCCCTCCAGCTCCCAGCCAGCTGGGGTGCACAATGCAGGACCAGCTCAGTGGGGTGGATTCCCCAGTTTCTCTCCTCCCAAAGAAGATCCTCACTGCACCCAAGGCAGACACTGCCAGCAAGGCTGGCAAGCCACTGGGTAAAAATGATGGAGTCACTGAATGGTTTGGGTTAAAAAGGACCTTCTAATAGCATCCAGTTTCAACCCCCTGCCATGGGCAGGGACACCTTCCACTATCCCAGGTTGCTCCAAGCCCTGTCAAACCTGGCCTTGAACACTTCCAGGGATCCAGGGGCAGCCACAGCTTATCTGGGCACTCTGTGCCAGGGTCTCACCATCCTCACGTGGAAGAAATCCATCCCAATATCCCATCTAACCCTGCCCTCTGGCAGTGGGAAGCTGTTCCCCTTTGTCCTTTCACTCCAGGCCCTTGTTCAAAGTCCCTTTCCAGCTCTCTTGGAGCCTCTTTAGGCACTGGAAGGGGCTCTAAGGTCTCCCCAGAGCCTGCTCTTCTCCAGGTGAACACCTTCAGCTGTCCCAGCCTGTCTCCAGAGCAGGAGTGCTCCAGCTCTTGGGTAATTTTGTAGCCTTATTTGGACTCATTCCAACAGGTTCAGGTCTTTCTTGTGTTGGAGGCCTCAGCCAGATGCAGTGCTTCAGGGCTCTCACAAGAGCAGACAGCTGTTCATGGTGGGTTTTTACCCACCAGCATCAGGGTGATCCCTGCAAACCTTGGCATGAGGGATCAAGGCACCCTCTGCCCCGAGTCTGCAGCTACTCAGTTCCATTTTGAGCAATCACGATTATGATCTTTTACTATTTTGAGCAATCATATGATTTTTGTTTTGGTTTCAAGCAAACACATGGCTTGAAGTTTTGTTTTAAATGCAAGGTGAAAATCCACTGCAAGTCTCTGTCCCCTGCATGAGACTGATTTCAGTGCTCAGCACTCCAGGCACGAAGATCCCCATCCCACATCTCAGCCACTCTGCTGCTGCCAGAGAAACTGGCAACCTCAAACCTCTGCACCAGCCTCAAAAAAGCCTCTTCTCCACCTGGAAAACAATTCCTCTGTCTGGATATTACACACACATACACCAAAAAAACCCCAAAAAACCCCACAAAAAACCAACCCAAGAGCTTTCTGCAGAGAGCTCAGGGGCAAGTTGTGCTTCAAATCCAGAAATGGCAACAAAGCAGCTTGAATGGCATGGAGCAAAACATAAATACAGTAGATGAAGGTTTCTAAGTGATGCCTTGTGGTGCCACTCTGGAGGCCATGCAGAGCAGAGGGGACAGCCCTGTGGGCTCCCTCTGTGACTTCCTTGTCATCAATGCTCAGTTTGTGGGCTCTATATCCATACCCGTATGGATGTGTAGATGGTAGCAGACAAAGACACACCAAAATTCAGTGTTCTCACTCATTTAATTCTCTGGGACTGAAAAATGCAGCAGGTCTTTCCTTTCCACTCATGCCCCAAGTGCAAGAAACAAGGTCTCAAGGGGATCCCAGGGGATCTTGTTTTTTCCACCTTGAGGTGGGCACTGTTCCCGAATTCCTATCCCAGGACACAAACAAATGTCATGAAAATCCTGGAACTGAGCATGCATAACAGTGAAGCCAAAGAGGAGCCTCTGGCCAGTGGCACTGCTTCCCAGGGACTTACCCCTCTGTGCCCAGGCAACAGGGATTTCCATCTCCCTTTGACTTTACCCATTTGGGTTTGGGTGTTAACCAACTCAAGGAGTAAACTGAAGGAAGGAGTAAATCAAGGAAGCCATTAGTGCTCCTGGAATGTGCTGAGTCCTACCCATAATGCAGGTTTATCCATGCTGCTGGTGCTGGCTTCAGGTCTGTGTTAGCTTTTTTTTTTTTTTTTTTTTTTAATTAAAATAGTAGCTGGTTGATTAACTTTTTTTCCCCAATTCTGCTTGCTTGAAGTCAGCACCTCTGCACCCCACAGGAATTTACATACAAGTGGTCACATTTTTAAAGCACCACTTTTTTTTCTATAGGACGCATCAGAGCTTAGCATTTCTTTGAGAGACACCAAGGTACTTTTAGTAACTATTAAAACTGAGGTTTAGGTGTCTGCTGTTGGGCAATAGAATCCAAACTACTGCTTATTCTTCTAGTGACTCAAAAAACCCACACAAAACTAAATCCAAGGTATTCCATGGATAAATAATAGTTCTGTCTGTGTTCATGATGTCATGTGCAGAACCTTGATCTCAGGGGTGAAGCCACAGCATAGCTGGGCAGGATACCCACCCAATGGAGCCTTCTTCCTTCCCATGGCACCACCTGTACCCTCAAATGCTGCTCAAGGGGATGCCTGTCCTCCACTCAGCCACTGCTCATGGAGTAACAACCTCCTGTTACCCAAAGACTTGTTGTGAAGCCCATTGCATCAGGAAAACTGTCACTGCCCCACACATCCCCCTGAGAACATGGCTCAGATCCCTTCTGCAGACAATGCCAGATCATCAAAGAGATATTCAGCCAGCAGCCTGAAGGCAGGCTCCTTACAGCAGCCTGAATCCTAAGAGGATTCTTTCCCCTTCCAGCTTCCATGGCTGCAATTCAGTTACACCCCTGTGTAAATCTGGAATAAATGTGCTGACTTTGCTGAGGCTATTCTCAGTAACTCAGGTCTAAATGCAGTTTGAATTAGCTTCACATATGCATGTTTTAAAAGCAGAGCTATAAACTTGTGAGCAGCAATTAACACCTAGACCCAGAGCCACAATCCCAGCTGCTGGCACTAAGGCTGGATCTGCTGTAGCTGTTCTGTGCCCTGCCACAGGCACAGGCAGGTGAGCTCTTCCTTCCTCCTGCACATCAGTCCACATCTTCCATCCCCGGAGCCTTCATGGCTACACACCAACCCTGACCCAGAGTGGGTGTTACAGCAAAGCAAAAAAAAACCCAGCCCAAATCCATGGAAGCTCTCCTTATGAATGGCAAGTGGTTTTGTAATAAATTAATTGCTGGGACACATGGATGAAGGATGAGAAGAACATGGCAGGCTCATTTGGCTGGAGTGATGGCATTGATGCTGAGGGACCACAGCAACAGTGCTTAGAAATGCAGAAAGGATTAATAACAACAATAAAACACTGTATCATTCAGTTCTGGATATCACAGGGAAACAGAGCAACAGGGAAAAACAGTACCTGAAATTTGGGGGGTTTAGACATTTTCATTCCCATATTGAAACACAAATGCATTTCTTGTCTGCTACCATCTACGATGCATCAACTGAGCTACGTACCATTCAAAGCAGCATAGGCTTTTTCCAAAGATGTAATCCGTCTAGGGGCTACAGCGCAATGAATGGAAGACAAAAAAAAAAGAGAAAGAAAAAGAGATCCATGAGTGCTGCAGCTTGGTTTCTTGGTCACAAACAAAAGCAAAACCCAGGATTAAAACTCCTCTGGTCCCTTGGCACAGAGATGTTTTGGTTGCTAGTAACTGCTGGGCAAGTTATTTACTGGTGAGCTGGGCTCTCCACCTCCTAGCAGGGCCTGCTTTGCTGGAATGTGCTTCAGCCTGCAAGCATCCCTTTGGCTGGGCCACTCTCCTGAGCAGCTCAAGGTCCACATGTGCATAAGGATGGATGGCCAAATGGCAGTATTTATGGCATGTGCCAGAGCAGCAGCAGCTGTGTTGCACAGCTGTTCCAGTGCCAGAGGAGGAAAAAAACTTCTCAGGTTAAAAGAAGATGAAAAGCAAACAGGGAAATCGTGTCAGTTCTGCATCAACAGGAGAAATGGGAGCAAAAGGAATCTCTAAGGAGAGGCTGGTGCTTGCCACTGACTCCAAAGTTATGAGTGACATAAAAAGAAATTAAAAGAAATAATATAAATTAATATAAAATGAAGATAAAAAGAAATTAAAAGAAAATAGAAAACATAAAAAGAAATAGGAAAGAAATAAAAGAAATTAATTTCCCTGTGGAAAACCAGCAGGGATGGGACTATGGCTAGAATTTGCATGATGGGCAAAAGGAGGAATGAATGGCTCACCCTGCTGAAGTCACAGCCACAGGGAGAGCTGGTGGGGAGGTCAGGGCTGCAGCACCAGGGCAAGGATGGGGCTCAGAGGGGAGGCTCTTGATGCCAAACTGCAGTGAGCTGACACCAGCAAACTGAAGGGGATTTGGGGAGACTGCAGGAGCATGTGTCCAAATTCCCTAAGCAGAGGCATAAGCAATCTGAAGCAGCTGCAAATACCTAGCTCAAAATACGTGTTCCCCATCTCAAGCAGGCTCAGGAAAGCAGCCACTGCAGCACAGAGCTCTGCTGATGCCCTGCATGGGGGAGGAGAGCCCTTCAGTTCAGCAGCACAAAGGAACAGAAAGAACATGTGGCTCTGCCCAGGGCACTGAGATTTGGGTGCAGACCCACATGAGCTGGGGCTCTTCACCCCTGGGCTACAGGAAGGCAAACTCTGCCATAAGTAGTTGCAGCAGTGCTGCTCACTGCCATGCTGCAGGATCCCTCCCCAAAATAAGAGATGATCTCTGCAGCTTCGACCCTAAATCACTGGTGACACCCTGTGGGCAGCACCCAGCACACTGAATACTGCTGCAGAGGGGGAGAGATACAGATGGGTCATGCTGGTGCTGGGAAAGCTGAGATGCAGCCCAGGCCAAGAGGGAGCAAGGTCCTGGCAGGGCTTCTATCAAGGAGGAATGCAGGCAGGAGCACAGGCAGACTGCAGGCAGCAAGGGAGAGCAACATATGGCAGGATCTTTCCAGTATGGCTCAGAACTGGTTTAGAAATGGCAGCATGGCATTTCCTTGGGTTGGCAGCAACTCAAAGGGTTTTGCAGCATTTCAAGGTGCTGTTATGAAATTACCTTGAGAAAGGTAATTCAAATTTCTCGTCCTGGTAACTCAAACATGACATTCAGCCTTAACCATAGGAAGCATCCCCCAGGTTCAGGGCAGCTGTCCTGCAAGGTATGGAGTGCATCCCAACGTGCTGCACTACAGCCAGGATGGAATGGCACCCATCTCAGTTTGATAAGCACCCTGAAAAATGGAGGTTGGGGTCTCTGAAGGACACAACAGGATATGAGGGTGGTGGAGAGCAGGAGGAAGAAGAGAGCAAAGTGAACACAAGGGCTTGGATGAGCTGGGTGATGGTGCTGCCCTCTTGACATCGAGGATGCCACACACAGAGGCAAATGGGAAAAGGAGACCAAAGCTAGGGAAAGAAAAAGGTGATTGGAATCACAAACATGCTTATAAACAGGCTCTGAAGCTCCACAGCTATTCACACCTGCTTGAATTTTAACCCTCACAGTCATCCATATATAAAAAAATATATTTTTATACACACACACACATATATTCAACCTGCCTGAATTTTCACCTTAGACTAGAAACAGTGACAAGTTGAACACTCAAAAATAATCACCCCGGGCCTGGCTGGTGGGTTAAAAAGGGTTGGGGGGTGAAGGGAGATGGATATGGACCTTGAAAAGCCACCTGGTGATGGAGCAAGATTGCTCAGCCCTCATCACAGCTTTCCTCTTTTCTATTTTTCTTGCTAGGAGTTTCCAATGCGAGGCACATCTCATCAAAGTCTTGAGGAGGATTGTGCTCTTGTGATTAAAAAAAAATAAATATATATATATAAAGGATGCCTGGATGTATGGGGTTTTTAATTAAACAACACTGTGTGCCCTACTTTATTAATTGGAGTATGGAAAATAATCTATCATGGTGGTAGGGAGCTTGGGGAATAGGACAGATGGAGCTGGTCTACATTTTCAATCAAAGCACATAAAAATTAACATACAGAAAGATTTTTTGTGTGTGCATGTGTGTGTGTGTGCTAGATTACTTATGCTTGATAGTGTTTTTCAAAGGCTCATATGAAGCCAGTTTTGTATCTGTGCCTCAGGAAAGAAAACACAAAAGGGTAAGTGCAGTGTTTATAGCACTAGAGCTTCACCCCTGCTCACTGACTCCTGTTCAATGCTGAAAGATCATGCTGCCATCAAAAAGGGGTTTTGAAGGTTTCTTCTGCAGAGCAGACCAGCAGCATGGAGAAGAGGCACTGGAAATCAAAGGGAAAACGTCTGGATGCCAGGAGGGTTGTGCTCCTGGGTTAAAGCCATGCACTGGTGGCCTCAGGGCCATTATCCCATCTTTGAGAGGCTGCAAACCTGCACTGCTGAAGGGTTTTTTTTCAAAAATGAGCCTCATTCCCTGCAAAATCCACCTCCTTCTGCAAACAGCAGCCCTGCAGGCACACAGCCCCCAGCTGCTTCTGCAGCAGCAACTCTCCCACCTCCCACTGGAGGAAAATACCATCTCAACATACTAATTACAGATTATATTGAGAAAAAAAAAGCACATGAGGCACTCAGATTATATTGAAATCATTTTACCTGTTTCTTTTAACACTTAAAAAATAGGTGCCCCCAAAAGAAAGAGGGCCTGCAGTTACTGGGAATGCTCTTTGCAGGGAGGTGCACAACTTTAAAGCATATTAAACCCCATAAAAGTTTGACCTAAAAGGTTAAAGGTTTAACCTAAAGGCAACTAAAATAAATCCAAAGTGATTTTGTTTTAGAATTACATTAAATTTCCCTTTTTTCTAAACACTTGTACTCTTCATGTAATTTTTTCACAAAACCCATTAGCTTCCCTTACATTTATGATGTTACCTCCCAAGCTTTCCAGCTTTTAGAGACCTCTGCAATGCCATACTTGAGAGTAACTACTGCTTTCATTTTAACCCTCCTCTATGAAATAAAAGTGATTTTCATTTTTCTGCCAAGCATGCTGCTCTTCACTTTACATGACAGGGCTTCACTACACAATACTGAGGTAAAAAGAAGACTCTTTACATTTTTAGTGACCTATGGCTAGTTGGAGATCATTCATTCTGTTAAGGCAGATGAAAAGCAATCAAAGTCAAGGCAGTGACTGCATCACTGTATTGCCACCAACCACTTTGGTGTAGTGGGGTGGAAAAGCAAACAAGGGGTTAATTGCTGCCAATGGGGATTAAGGAGGGGCAAAATACAATCAGCTCTTTTCTGGAAGAGACATTCCAGTGGTAATCTGACTATTAGAAAATATGAGTCCTGACACTGTCTCTGAAGATTTGGCAAATATGGGAAATTGTCAATAACAAATAGAGATGTCAAGTAAGAAAAACTCCTCACCTGGATCTGCTCTTATTTAAAACCTCAGTGGGAGGAGAGGGAGTGAAGGACCCAGCCTAGCAGGGATGCTGTGACCTGCTGAGCTCACAGACACATAAAATACATCTTTGGGTTTGTGCTAGAAGGCTGGTGTGTGAGGGGAGCATTCAGCTGGAGAAGGAGGGACAAAATGTTGGGCATTGAAAAGAAAATCAATTTCCTCTAGATCTCTTTTCTCAGGCTGTGTCTCCCAGCCAGGTGGCAGCCTGGAGTATTTGCCTTTGTTAATGGTGTGATTTGTGTTAGATCAACATCTCTTAATGTAATTATACTGTTCAGAGCAGGGGAATGGAAAGATAAGACATGGCTGGAGGAGCATATACATAGCCATGTAATTCTGTGGAAAAGTAGAGTTCTGCAAAACCTGTGCTTCAATGAGGGCTCATTTAAGTCCAGCTGATGCAAACTGCTGCTTAGGACCAAAAGATACACTAAGGCCAAGTTCCACTGAGGCAACCCCCCTGCCCTAAACAGGGATGCAGAATGAACACATGGACCATGCCTGAATTTTACTGACAGCTCACCTTTTGTTAGAGCTCTAACACTTTCTGCTATTCCCAATAAGGGCATATAAATGTTTTCCTGTCTGTCATATTTGTCTTTCCTAAATTGTGCCATTGCCATGGAGGCTGGCCAAGCAAATGGGAAGCCATGAATAATGATGACAAGGTTCTTTGCACCCATCTGTGCTCTTCCAACAGTTGTAATTACAGACATTTCAAACAGAGGCAGGTTTTTACCCAGGTTTCTGACAGCAGCTCTCTTTTCTGAGCAGCCAAGAAACGTGAGCCAGCTACAGCAGGGACTCCCAGTGAAGGACACAGCTCTGGGATGATGATTTGAGCAGTGTATGGAGCACACCCTGGACACCCTGTCCTCTCCTCTGCTATGTCTTCCCTGCTAAATTTGCCTGTGGAATGTTCATGAGCTGGAGTGGACCCTGCCACGCTGCTGCAGCCCAACCTGGACCCTCGTGGGCAATCACCCCTTACCCCAACCTTCTCTCACCCAACCCACCAGCTCATTACAACATAGATTTATTTTAAGAAAACACTTAGGAAAGTGGGTGCTTTCTTAAAGACAGAAAACAGATCCCTGCCCTAGATTAGCTCTTGAAACATGCCATCATTTCAAGGCAACATGAGGCAGCCAGCAGCAGCAGTACTGATGGGTGATGCTGACTCCAGATGTCTCAGGC
The DNA here is from genome assembly GCA_026413545.1 of Cichladusa arquata. NCBI lineage: Eukaryota > Metazoa > Chordata > Aves > Passeriformes > Muscicapidae > Cichladusa > Cichladusa arquata. Next base: position 3,183,918 of record JAOTQP010000828.1, read on the forward strand.
AACACATGCACCAAACAGCAACAAAACCAAAGTGGGAAGCCCAGGAAAGTGAAGTCAGAGCAACCTTCCTCCAGCTGATAAAATTATTGATTGTCATTCACAGTTTACAACTCCCTGACCACCACTAAACACCTAGCCAATGCATTGCTTAGGCAAAAAGGTAAAATCTCTTACCAGGTTTGGGGATGAGTCCTTGAAAAGGCCTGTGAAAAACAAGGAAAAAGGGAGATTTAAAATGAAATGGTACCAAGAAGCAAGCGTGCCTGGGCTGAACACCCTCCCATGGCACATGGAAGGCTGGGGATCAGCCTGTCCTTCACACAACTCATGTGGGACCAACAGGAGCTCTGTGGGGTGAGGTCCCTGCTCAGGACAGCAACCCCTGCTCGGGGCAGCATGATGTACCTCATGCCCCATTGATAAGAAGACAAACAGCATGGTCCAGTGAAGGGGTGATGGAGCCACTCTTAAGCCTGTTTTGTTCCTGACTCACCTTAGAGTGATACACAGCTCAAGTGCTTTTCCCTCCCTTCCCACTCGTGTACATCCCCTTTGGCTGTGAAATGCAGAGAACCCCAAGAGCAGGGGGTGCTAAAGCACAGCATGGCTCTGAGCACTGCCCTGCATCAGCAACAATCTGTCTCAAGCTTCCTAAAAAAGGGGCTGGGATTTCTCTGCCTGGAGATCAATCACACCAAGCACCTTTTTCTCCTACCTCTGCCTTCCCCATCATCTGCTCAGGCAGATGGGAAGAAAGCAGGAGTGGTTCCTTTCTGATGAACCATTAGCTACCACCTTAATTGCTGTCTTGGGGGACTGGAGGCATTCACAGAGCTGCCCCAATGGGGCTGCAGAGCAGCACTGAGGTGGGGTCCCTCCTGTGCCCTCTGGCTCCACAGGATGGCTGACAGCTCTCACCACATACCGAGTCACGGTGAACTTGATTTTATCAGCGACAGCCAGAATCCTCTCCAGGTTTTGGGAGCCAAAGGTGCAGGGTTTCCTGAAGGGGATCCCTGGAGGCAGGCCCTCGATGATCACCGAGCCTGGGTTGCTCTTAATGCGCTTGTATGGCACTTGCACAGGGTATTTAATCCCCAAGGCCTCACCTAGGAGAGAAGTGAGTGGTAATTAAGTAGTGAGTGTGCAGGGGATGCCATTTCTGCTGCAGCTCTGGCCTTATCCCCAGCCCTACCAAGGCACAGCACAGTGTGGGGAGGCTGCTTGAGGCACCAGGTCAGCATTAGATCAAGGACCAACATTTTCAGGCTGCCTCTGTGACTGCAGTTCAAATACAGACACATGTGTGCAGCAGAGCTCATGGGGCTGAGGAGATGAACCATCCTGCAGGATGATGCCCATGCACTGCAGTGGGAGGGATGGAAAGCTGCTGCTCTTTGCTTTGGGATGTTATTTGGAGATAACTCCACAGGTATGTTCCCTCTCCTGGGCCTGGCTGTGGGATTGAGGCTGCATATTTCCTTGCAAGTACCTGGACAAGTCTTACCCCTGCCTAGAAAATGGTGTGTCCTGGTTGTGGCCAGGACAGGGTTAATTTTTGCAGTAGCCTGGAGGGGGTATGGCTGGGACCCAGAGGTGATTAGCTACAGAACCACTGGTCACAGCATTGCTTGGTTTGCTCATGTGGCTGTGGTACCTAATCCTGTATATGCTCCCATTTAGGAACCATGAGCTCCTCATGGTGCTCCTGTTCAGAGCAGGGAGAGGGCTCAGAATTGCTTTATTGCTGCACTGAGGGATGGCAGTTTGTAACATCAGGGGCCAAGAGGCTCATCTGGGATAGGTGCTCAGTGTTGCTCCCCTGCCCTGACCTTGGGTGCTACTCTGGGAATTCATCAATAATTGTACTCAGCCTGTAGGGGGAAACAGGACAGGATGATTCTCCCTAACCTTCCACCTCCTTTTTCTCCATCAGGCCTGTTATAATTGCATGTTAAGAAAACCACGCACTTGTTGCTGTCTCTGCCAGGTCTCCTCAGTGTGGTCCACACCATGTTTAGAGTCAAGAAAGAGATTTCCAGGAAAGTTATTCAGAGATCTGTCCCAAGGATGGATAGTCATGAGTGGCATGGAATGTGGTAGAAAATGGACTAGGTTTGGGGAGAAATTCTTGGCTCCAGTGGTTTGGAAGTTCCCCCCTGGAGAACTACAGGACCCTGATAAAGTGACATGCCACTGCCTGGAACACCATCCTGTACCTTGAAAAGCAGGTCCTGTGGTAACAGGGCACACAGAAAGAATTGAGTTGGGCAGTGGGACTCATTTCAAAAATAGCCTCATTGACACCTGTGCCAGAAAGCAGAGGATTGAGTGGGTGTATCATACTCCCCATCACAGAAGCAGAGAATTAACTAGATTAGAAAAGATCTTTGAGATCATCAAGTCCAACCTATGACCTAACACCACCTTATGAACTAGACCATGGCACTCAGTGCCACATCCAGTCTTTTTTTAAACACATGCAGGGATGGTGACTTCACCACCTCCCTGGGAAGCCCATTCCAATGTCCCATCACTCTTTCTGTGGAGAATTTTTCCCTAATGTCCAGCCTAAACTTCCCCGGGTGAAGCTTAAGATGTGTCCTGTCATCCTGTCAGTGGTATCCTGGGAGAAGAGACCAACCCCCACCTGGCTGCATCCTCCTGGCAGGGAGGTGTAGAGAGGATTGAGGTCTCCCCTGAACCTCCTTTTCTCCAGGCTAAGGGGTTTTGGCCAGGACAGGGTTAATTTTTGCAGTAGCCAGGAGAGGGCAAGGCTAGGAGCTAGAGTTTATTCTGTATCACCTCACATCATTTTCCAGGAATGAGGGAAGGGGTCCCTTCTGGTAAGTGTGGCAGAGGGAGTGGTCAGATAGCACTGGTTCCCTCTGCCATTCAGTGTGAACACTAAACTGGGTGTTTCTAACATTCCTAAACCACAACACGAGGATAATAGCATCTCCCTGCTCTAGGAACAGGAGCAGCAGCATCTTCCTGTCCCCCAGCACTCTCTACAGCCTGTTCCTATTCCCTTCCCAACCTCCCACCACTTCTGTGTTCCCACAGCTCCTGCACCAAACAGCACCAAATCCCAGATCTGCCATTCCCTCCTAAGTACCAGCAGCTCAAGGGGGAGATGAGATAAAGTATCTGGCAAGAAGGAATCAGAAGCAGAGGGGACAAATAAAGAGAAAAAAAACAATTAGGAGGGAGTAAGGGGGGGAATAAAACAAGCCTGGTTTCTCACCATATTTCTTATTGAACAGGTCCTGGACTTGTTCCCGCAGCGTATTAGCAATGTCTATTCTGGAAAGCCTGGCATCATAATTTTCTGTAAAATAAAGAAACAATTATAGATTTCTGCTGGTATATTAAAAGGCACTCTGTGACTTTTAAGTAATGCCATTTTCTAATTATAGGAAAGCCCTTATCTAGCAATTAGCTAATCTGTGGAGTGGGTCATTCAAAGTCCTTAAAAATAATCTAAACAGAAATATGTTGGGTTATTTTTCCCTTGCCTGTTTGCTAAGAATAAAAGCCACGTGAAATTGAAGATTCAGTTGTGATAATTACTGGCATTAAAATATAACACACTCCAAAGCCTCTCAGAAAAGCCAAAGGCTTTGAAAAAGCTCCCCATCCTTGTGCAAACCTGCACAGGCCCCCAGGGCCCAAGAAGAGCAGGGCAGCATTTGCCTGTCCAGCACACAGGCTTCTCACCATCATTGTCCCCCAGGGGAGCCACCATGCTGGGGCCAGCTAAACTCGAGTGGCATTTATACAAACATCACACAGGTGGAAAAAGCCCCAGAAAAGGCAAACCCCTAGGCTTGGAAACTTAATTATGCATCTCACAAGGTCAGACAGGGAGATAAGCCAAGCTGGTTAATTAGGGCACCATGAAGAGTGTTTCAAACCTCTTCTTGGACCTCGGAGACTGCCTGTGCATCTTTTCTTCTCGTTGCCTGTGCTTTGCATCCTTTCATCCCACCTCCTTCTCTCCTTATCCCCAGCCTTGTCTTGCTGCTCTGCCAACCCACCGAGCCCCAACACTGCAGCACTCCCTTCCCAGGTGTGTCCCAGGTGTGTCCCATGCAGCCTGCAGAGCGGGCCAGGGGCTCTGCTCAGCCCCAGCCCTGGCTCCAGCCCCACACCTTGAAAGCCCTGTCTCTTCACAGCGTCCTCCAGCAGCGCCTCGCTCGAGTCCCTCTCGTCGGCGGCTGAGACAGGGGACAGAAGAGCAATTAGGATCCACAGTGCTGCCAAGGGGGTGCATGGGAGGGGTTTCCAGCCAGAAAACAAGGTGGGAAGGCTGTAGGAAACCACTCTCACTCCTGTCCTACCTAGACCTTACAGCCCAGCTGGGGTCTGAGCCTCTGTGTTGGGTTCATGTGGCCAGAAATGTGTATTCTATCACCAACTGTTGGGGCCCGGTGGGGCAGTGACCCTTATCTCCTGGCACATATTATCTGCTAATGGGCCATCTTTAAACCAGCTGGGGCAATCATC
>JAOTQP010000828.1:3189358-3216247 GCA_026413545.1 Cichladusa arquata
ATAATAATTTGGAGGAGGGGGGTTTACATTCTCCATTTCAAAGAGAAGCTTCTGCCTTTATTGGCAGACACCTGTCCCTCAAAACAGGACAGCCTACCTTTGGCTGCTGGGCTGTCTGACACCGGCTCCTTGACCCCCTCCGCCAGCAGCTCCGGTCTGGAAAAAGGGACAGGCAGAGGGCAGGTGAGTGACATCTCTGCCCCAGGATCCTCAGGACACCACTCCTACAGCCACAAACCATTCACTCTGTCTGGCTAATGCCATTTAAAAGCTCCTGCAACACAGCAGGAGAACGCTGGATGTAGTTTTCACGCTGACAGACTCTTTAATGAGCTGATATGTCACTCCTTGGGATGAGATTATGCAGGTGATGACTGAGCAGCTTAAGTCAGCAGCTACAGACTTCTGGTGGATATGGTTCTGAACGTTTCTTAGGGATGAGAAAAGCTGTTCGTGGCTTCCTTCAACATAAAATTGACCCCCAAAACTGCCATTTGGATAACTAATACTAAAGCTGCATAGTGAGGTCTTGTTAACAGGCTGCACTGAAGCTGTGTCACAAAGGAGTGGATCTGAGATCAAGACAGGAGGAAACCCCAAAATATGGTTGAGCTGACCTGAGAGCTGCTGTTGTGACACCACAAAATCTCCATGCTCCCAATATTTATTTTCTGTTTCAGTCACCTGCAGCATTGGTTGTGCCAGCATTTGGGTGAGAAACTGCCCCCAAAATACCTAAGACATCTTAAAATCCATCTCTGCTGCATCTGTTCCCTCTTACAGGGCAATGCTATTGCATTTCATTGGTTGTGGCTTTTCACAGCCCTCCCACAGTTTTTATGAGACCCTCAGCCTGACCCCCAGCACAGGGTCAGCATCTTTCCTCATGTCTGCAGCATCCCATGGGCACATATGCACAGCTGGAGCCACTTTCTGTAGGAAAACCCTCCAGGGCTCCCAGTCCCTGTCCTTGCTCCACATCAGGGCACCCTGAAGTTTAAAGGCCTTTTCACCTATCCTGCTGAGGTGGCCAAACCTTTGCAAAAACAGGTTAAAAACCCAAAAGCCATGAAGGGAGAGATGACACCACCATCACTACCTCCCATGGACAGCTCCAACACAGCAGCAACTGTTGTCTACTTCTAATCAAGCAAATTTATTGGAGATAACTCTCCAGGACACTGCACAGCAGCAGGAGCTCTGAGCACACACATCCTCCCAATGGACAGCCACCCCACCTCCTCACCTCTTAATGACAAACTGGATGTTGTTGCTGGCTTGCAGGATCTTCTTCAGCTTGGCAATCCCGAAGCAGTTGGGGCGGCGCAGCAGGATTCCTTCTGGCAGGCCCACGACAAACAGGTCCTCAGGGTACATCAGGAACTTGGAGTAGGGCACTTTGACTGGCTCTGATATTCCTATGGCTTTCGCTGCAGGGGGACCCAAGCTCAGTTAGTTTGCTGGACCTCCATGTCAGGTCTAAGCAACAGCAACCTGGTGTGTTGGGAGGGACTGAAGGGGTTTTTGGGGAGTTTGTTTTCGCTCTGTGCCTCATGGGGATGTCCCTGACACTGGCAGAGCCATGCAGCCACCTGGAGCTGGCTTTTACATTTGCCACATTATGACAGGCTGCCTTCCCATAAAGGCTGCAGGCATCTCTCCACAACGCAGTGGAACCCCAAATTTTGACCTCATGGAAGCCCCTCTGCTAAGTGAGTGACAGGGAATGTGCCTGGGGGTGCCCCATCAGCCTGTGCAGCTCCCCCTGCTCTGCTAAATACTGCCAAAAGCAACCAAACAGCCCATGCCAAGCAGTGCTATTTGGACAGATGAAATAACAGGTTTGTGTTGATTTGGCACAGACTGGTTTTTGGCAGCAGGGGAAGGCCACAGAAGTGGCTTCTGTAAGAAGCTGCTGGAAGCTTCCACCATGTCCAACAGAGACAGTCTCTGATGGCTCTGAAGATGGACATGCTATGGGGTCAATTAGAGAGGTTGGTGACAAAATCAGCTGTGGGATCCTGCAGAAATCTTTGAATCAGTGGAACTTGTTGGCAATGGTACCTACGAGCAGCAGGTTTTCTTCTAGCCAGAGAAAAAGAGGAAGAGAGGACATGTGAGGGAAACAGCATGGTAGCACCCAGGTCAGTGGAAAGGAAAGGGGGAGGATGTACTGCAAGTGTCAGAGCTGAGACTCCTCTGCAAGCCATGGTGAGGACCATGGTAAAACAAACTGTGCCCCTGTAAGGCATGGAGTCCATGGGGGATACAGAGAACCACCTGTAGCCCATGAGAAAAGTGTAATCTAGTGGGAAACACAAATAGAGAGAGGGCCCCTGCTTCTAGAGCAGCCTAGCATTAAAAGACTGCACCTTGTGGATGAAGGACCCACACCACAACACTTTTGGGAACACTGTTTGCCTGTAGGAGGGACCCCATGGCATAGCAATAAAGACTCCTCTCCCTGAGTGAACAGAAGATCTTGAGCGACAAACCGACCAAAACTCCCCTGTCCTGTCTCCCTGCACTGTCTGTGGGAAACAGGGAGGGGCTGGTGGAGAAAAAAGGTGTTTTAAAAGCTTGTTTTACTTCTCATTATCCTCCTCTGACTCTGTTAATATTAAGTTTACTTTATACCTTTAAATTTGGACCTGTTTTGCCTTAAGAGTGTTTTCTCACAGTCCTTAACTCATGAGCCCTTCACTATTTTTTTCCCCTCTCCTCTGCCCAACTGTAACAGAAAAAGGTAAGCAAACAACTTTCATGGATACCTGATGTTTGGCCAGTGTCAAACCATGACAAGGTTAAAAACCCCACCTCATCAGTGTGGACATGACTGTTAGTGTAGTAACATGGGAAGCAGTGAGAGCCACTGTGGCTGCTCCAGCTGCATCCCCAGTGCCCAGCCCTGCCTGAGAGCATCCTGCCTCATCTTTCCCTGGTCACAGTGGGCTCCACCAGCTCAGCTATGTCCCCAGCTTTTGAGGACTGTCAGGCAGAGCCACATCTCCTGGTCCTAAAACTGGCAGAAACTGTCTGCCAGCTCTCAAAATGAATGTGTGACCTCTCTTGTGTTTCCTCTCAGTTAAATCACCTCTAAGTAGAGGTGAGCAGAGCATGCTGAGTGCCAGCCCCACCACCATGGTGCCACCAGCATTCCTGAGCCATGCAGTGATCCCTGTGGGTGGAAAACACTCTCTGAGACTTCAAATAAGTGATGGGGGAACCACTCTGGACCTTCCCTCTGCAAGATGAAGGCTGAAGGTCACGGCAGCAACTCTTGGGCTGCAGCCAGTGAAACAGCTTCAAGGAAACCAAGGGGAAGAGCTGCAATAACAAGGCTGGAGGAGGTTTCAAATGAATTTGTGAACCCAGCAGACAGCAGATGAACAAATTAGATTGCACTTTCATCAGCTGCTGGTTTGGAAATGGCTGGTGACAAAGACAGCACCTGGCATGATGAACATGAGTCAATGACCATCTTACCGTATCGGGAGTTGAACAAAATTTCAACTTGCTTCCTCAAATGACTTAAAATGTCCCCTATACCATCTGGAAAAACAAACAAACAAACAAAAAACAATACAGAGAAATGCTCTGAGCAACCAGCTGCTTCCAGGGCAAGCACTGCAGGTGAGCAGCCCCTGCCTGACCTCTGGCAGAGACAGCCATTCACTCTCCAGGCCCTCAAATCAGTGCTAGTCCTCTGACAGTGGCCTCCAAACTGATCTCCTAAAAAGGAAGGGCAAGAATGCACCTGCTACAGAGCCATGCTACCAGTCAGGAGCAAGAAAAAATAAAATAGAAGGAAAAATAAATTCAAGCACAAGAGGAGAGGACAAAGCCCAGGAACACAATGGTGCCCTTCTGTGGGCAGAGGTTTCAGAGGCTAAAGACTAAAAGCTAAAGGCTTTGCTGATAACATAGGAAGCTCACAAAACCCAACCTCAAATACATCTGTGTGCATCCATCCTTCCAAAAACCTGCAATGATGGGCAATGCTCAGAGCTCACCATGCACTCACCTGATCCCTCCATCTGCTTTTCTTCGTGTCGAGACTCCTCACTGGACCCCTTCTCTGTCTCTGCTGAGGAACAAGAGGGTTAGCAGCAGCAGCACCAGCAAAAACAGGTAAGAGATGAGCAGGAGCTCTCCAGATCCCTGCAGCCACCCAACCTCCCCTCACTGAGCTCTGAGCACGTGTCCAGGCAGAGGCTGGGCTGGCAGCAGCATGCCAAGAGCTGCATCAGCAGAATAAACCCAGTGCTCCCATGAAGGGCTGCCCACCCTTCAGCATGGGCTCCCTGGAACAGGAGCAAGGCAGCCACAGGGCCAGCATACATCCTGCAGGTGAATTCCAGGTGTGCACTGGGCAAAGGGGCTTGGGTTTGCAGCGTGCTGGAGCTGAAGAGAGGATGGGAAGGAGCAGCAGTGCCAGAAAACTCAGCAGTTACTTTATCAGAGCTCCCAGCTGGCCTCATTGAGACCAAGACTCTGGAACTGGTCAACTTTAGATCATAAATAGTATTTACTGGTTTTTGACAGGTGCATGAACACCTATCCTGCCCTGCAGTCCCCCAGTGTTTCATTCTGGTACCTGGTGCTGTTTCCAGGATGTATCTGGATTCATCTGAGGCCACGTGTGTGGGCACTGGGTCGTGCATTTCCACTGAGCCAGGGGATCGGTCTGCAGAGAAAAACCCATGGGCACCTTCTGCTCTGATGCCACTGCCCCCAAAACAGTGTCCAGAGGGTCCTGGCCATCAGCAAGGACTGAGCAAAGGGCCCTCCACACCACCAGAAAGTGCTCTGGGGATGCATCTGCCTCCTTCCTCCCAGAACCACCCAGAGCTCATCCCTGACACAGACCTGACCTCTCAGTCTAAGGGAAAGAAGCAAAAATCTCTTCCTAACCTCCACAGAAGGTGAAGAGCAGAACTAGTTCAAATTATTTACTTGGCTTAATTCCATCTAGACACTCAGTTTTGACTATAAAAGCTAATGCTGCTTGATTTAGCTACTATATGGAGAGAAACAGTTCCACTAATGCTGCCTTCCTCAATAAAATCAACCCTCTTTTGGCTTCCCTTACATTAAACCTGTCTCCCCAAGTGGCAGGCTGTCCAATGCCCTCAAAGACCCACCCAAAGTCAGCTTTAACTGAAGTTTCAGCTAGTTTATATACTTCCATCAGCTCACTTCTACCTCACAGGATATATAATCCCAATTTCACCAATTTCTCCCTGCAGGTGAGCACCTCTTTTCTATTAATCCTCCTCCTTGCCTTCAGCTGTATTGCCTCTGATTGAACTCAATCTTCAAACAAGGCAAGAAAAGGTGGACTTTGGACTTGAGTCATGATCTCCCTGGCACTGGACAAGTGGTAATTCTTCCCACTCCTCCATGGGCCTCTATCAACTTTCTTCTCTTCCATTAGCTGCCAAGTTGAAAATGTTTGATCTACCACTATAGCTTGTTCCTTCTCCTTGCCCTGTAGTAACCAGAGATGAGTCCATTCTACACCAATCCTGGAGTGGCTCCTCAACTATCACCTCCCTAAGGGGACTGCTGCAGTCTGGGTGCAACAGAGATGGCACTGGTGTGGTGGGGCCTGGTGTCACCACTGTCCCCAGAACCACTCACCCTCAGGCATGTCAGAGTTCTGCTGCTGCCCTCATCCTGTGGAGCTTATTAATGAATGGCTGTAAAGCACACTGAAAATGCACACTGCTAACAACCCATTCATTAAACCCTGAGGATCATCCTAGCATTTGCTGCACTGTCCAGCACAGCTAAGTGGAAAACTGACTCTCCCAGCTGTCCCTCAAGCATCTCCATCACAGCCCATGGCCACTGAGCTCCCTGGGCAGAAAGGTGGGGAATTTCCCCCATCAGCATCAACGATTCCAACACATTTTTAGCATGTGCTTAATATGAAACCTGCCTACTATTAGACACAGTTTTATGAACTCTTCAAAACCAGGCTGGTTTTCCAAATGAAGGACCTCTTCAAAAGCATCCTGTACTCAATACCTGGGATCCTCCACATGAAGCAAAGCAGCAAACCAGGCTCACTTTCTCCAGGGGGAAGGCAAGATAGGAAAGCAATGAAGGAAAGAGAAAAGCAACAAAGAGCCCTAAAACACCTTCCAGTGCTCCCAGGAACCTCACTATGTTCCTATGTCAGTAAGGAAGACCACTGCAGAGATGTGAGGGAACCTTAAGTGCAGGGAAACACCCTGCAAATGCCTCCTCCCAAAGCAGGATGTGAAAGATGAGTGGCAGCCCTGCACAGTGGGACCCCAGCAGCTACCTGGAACAGTGATCTGGATGATGTTCAGCTCGTCTGGCTCCAGTTTGATCTGCCTGATCCCTCCCAGCTCTCCTGAGGTACCTATGGGGAAAGGCAAGGGAAGGCAGTGGCCAGAGGGTCCAGCACCCTGCCCAACACAGCACCAGGGCAGGGAGTCAGAGCTGGACACTTCAGACAGCTTTTAAGATGCTGTTTATTGCACAGGTTACAGCAGTTGTGGGTGAGTCTATAGCTGCTGGCTGTAGGCAAGCTGTGTGTTTTGAAGTTTTATTTACGTTACAAAGCATTATATTTTCTTCTTTGCTGTGTATTTTATTACATAACAACTAATTAACATTTTTACTATTACTTATAGCTTATTCTAACTACTAACATTACTATATTTATGTTACTATTTTTTAATTAACATTTTTACTATTACTTACAGCTTATTCTAACTACCAACATTACTATATTCATGTTACTATTTTTTAACTACTAAAAGTTAGTATGTTAGAGTTTAAACTAGAAGTTGATTTTTGTTTTTTTACAGTGGAAAATTTTGAGATCTTTCTTTTACTTGCAACATTGGTCTTCTTGTTTGTTTATGGAAATCTTTTTGCTTGGTAAAAACATCTTTTGTTTGAGGTGGATTTATTCTTTGCTCAGTCATAAAAGCTCCCTCCAACTTACTTGCTCTTTGCCTTCTTAGTTAGTAAAACTGGCTCAGCAATTTCTTTTTCTATATCAAAACTTGCTATCATTTCTATTTCTTCTTCAGATTTTACATTCAAAAATCTTTCTGTTACACATACATATTTGTGAGACCTTCCTGGCAAATCTTTATCCTCCCCAACAGCAGGGAAAGTGTCACCAGCTGTCACTTCAGCACCAGCTGAGCTTGCCACAACAGCAAGGCTTCAGTCCAGTGGCCCAGCAGCATCCAGCCCATGGCATGCAGGTACCCAAAGGACACCTGTGGGCTTGGTTCTGCCAGCAGCTGGGCTGGCAGCAGCTGTTGGTGCCCTCAAACTGGCAGCTGGACCTTGTTAAATGCTCATTTCCTGGCTTTCTTCACTTAAAATGAACTAGGCCACCAAGAGGTGTTGGTGGAGACACCAGAGGAGCTGTCTCCAGTGGGAGGCTCCCTGCAATTTAAATGCTCCCAAACTCGTGGCTGGAACTTGCCCCTGTTCTGAGAGGGCTGAGTGAAGCTGCATCACACCAAGATGAGACCAGCTGAACCCTGGTGACATTCAGTGTGGTTTCAAACCCAGCAGATGAAAGCCTGTGTTGAGCAGGAGGAGGCTGCCCACAGTCCCCAGCTCAGCTTCCTCTTCTCTCAAGATAGATTTCCTCACTTAGGGTGGGATAGATCCACTGCAAGGTGCTGAGCCCCAGCCTGCAGCTTGGAAGGGCAAGGCAGCATGGCTTGGAGTGGTGTTTCAATGGGTCCAAGCCCCTAAATCTGTGGAAAAGCATTTCCTTTTCATTTATGGTGCTCAGAATACCAACACTGCAGGAACTTAGAGAGTGGAGACTTCCCTTGGCTTTGCATTTAAGCACATGCTTAAGTCTCATTATTTTAATTTACACATTTTTAGGCCCCAGCTGGAGGGTCAGAGGCTAAGAGCCTTCATCTCTGCATCAATCAGATGGGGATAAAGTTCCTTAGAGAACTGCACTGTGGTGCAAGCAGGCAACTACTGTCACATTTCACACATTCAAGTTACTTTGCAGGCATGTTTTTCTAGTCTTGCAAGAGAAAATGAATTATTCCTCACCTGGTTCACAGCCTTCAGAAACATTACACTTCTCAGACCTGAAAGACAAAGGCAGACAAGAAAGGTGGTCATGGTGTAAGGAAAGAGAGCTTAAAACCCAGTGGTGTGTGGAGTGATCCTGGCAGGAGGGAGAAATGCTGCCTGGTACCACAGAGGGGTCCCCAGGGTCACTGCACCCACAGTGGTCCCAGCAGAGCACCCATGGCTGCAAGGTCTGCTGGTTTCTCTGCAAATAAACCCAGCTCTCACACCCACCTGGTCCTGCACCTTGCTGGTGGCAGCCCTGCCTCTACACACCCAAAAACTACACACTCCTGCCTCTACACTCCTGAAAACTATAGGGGCTGTTTTTAAGCCCAAAACTTGGTTGGCTCCATCCCTCTGTGACAGAGAGCAGTGCATAAGTATTACTACAATGTGGTTACTCATGGAGGTAATAAAAAAAGGGGAAAAGGAAAAATCAATTGATTTGGTAAATATTTATTCTGTTCAAAGCTTTTCTTCATTGAAAACTGGGCACTATCCCAAACTCTCATCCACAGTTAACTTCACATGCTCAGGAATTTACACAAGTTGCTCTGCATCCAAATGAGATTATTGTGCATTCTCAGGATGCATGTGCTTTCTTGTCTCTCCCTTGAACAACCACAGCTCTGTGTTAAGGGACCCAAGGAAACACTCTGGAAAATGCTCTCCTTCAGTGTTGGTCCTCCAGGGGGAAGGAAAATCCTTCTGAGCCAGCACCTGTAGGCTCAGGAGGGATATTCAAAAGCACTTCTTGCTTGCCTAAATCCACTCAGGAGCATCAGCAGAACAAACCACAAAACAAGCCAGGAGTGCTCTTGAAATGTTCTTCCTACATGTGGAAAGGCAGAAAGATCATTGGTCTAGTCTGCATATACTACCTGGGAGCCTTGGGAAGGGCTTTAAACTCTCCTGCTTCAGGCCAAAGTAAACCTTTCACCAAAGGCATTTGGAAAATTATAATAATTTAGAGAGAGGGGGTTTACATTTTCCCTTTCAAGAGAAGCTCCTGCCTTCCTTAGCAGACACCTGTCTTTCAAACCAGGACAGACTGCCAAGTTACCTTATTTCCCTACCCTGACCTGCTCAGGCTAGCAGCCACACAGCTCTGTCTGAAGCCCCACCTGGTGGAGCTGTCAGTGCTGGGCAGTGAGGCTTTGTGCCAGAGAAACTGAGGAACATTCTGCACTCCACTTGTGTGAAGCAAGGCTGGGAGAAGTTCATATATATAGCAGTTATAGCAGTTCATAATCCTATAAACTACTGGAGTGACTCTCCTCCTTAAAGTGATTTTAAAGGCTAAATTACACCTTGCTTCCACTGAATTAAGAATGAAGGAAACTGGGGCTATAAAGAGAAAAGCACCTCCAGGATCTCCCAGTCTGGGCTGGAAAGCTGTATGATATGTGGCATGTGTTCCACAGATGCTGCCAGCATGTTCTGGACCTGTCTAGCTCATGGCACAGCTGTAACAGAAACAGGTACTCCCATAAAAACCTCCTGCCCTGCTGGGCTGTATAACCCCACCTTCACTGAATGCACTGTTAGGTTCCCTGGGAGCTTTCTAAACAAGCAACACTTAATTAGCAGGATGGATGCTGTTACAGTGTGGGCTGAGGGTAAATCCTTTAGGTCATGCATTAACAGAGACAGTTCCAGCATAATCCCAGGCATAGCCCTCATTTCACCAATTTTGCTCAAAATTAATGACTCCAAACTTTTGGCTTGCAAAAAGACAGGGCTGCTTGGCCTCCTCCTGTGCTGTACCGCTGCAGTGATATTTTAGGGAGGAAAGCAACACCAATTTAACCACCCACCTTCCCATTATGGACTTAGAACATCTCCTGATGCTCCAGCTTACTGAATGGAACTCATGGCACCCTCCTGCACCCACTGGACACTGCTGATGAGCACATCAGCAACCTGCTGTGTGCACTAACAGCCCCAAAACAACTCCCTGAGGGATGTCACTTTTCAGGGAGCAGGGACAGAAGCCCCACTTACCTGCTGCTGGCCTGAGAGGTCCCCACCAGCTCCAGCGTGGCCCCACGGTGAGGCTCAGGGGAGATCTCCCGGGGGGGGCTGCAGGGCTCCAGCTTGGTGGGGTCTTTGGTAAATTTGCTTCCTGTTGCCAGGTGTGCATGGGGGGTTTGGGGAGAAAAGCAGAACCAGGATTAGCAACTGGACATGCCAGTGTTGCAGCTTGTTCCCCTCCTAGTCCCAGAGCTGAGGTCAGGGTGGGGGAGGAGGTTTTCAAGTGTCACCTGCTTGCAAGGACAAGGATGCCAATTCCATTGGGTTCCCATGTTAAAGTATCAGCAAGACATTTGTATAAACCTCTCCACAACTGTATGTGTGCTGGGAAGCCCTGCCAGGAAAGAGCATCTCCAGAAAGGGCTGGCTGAAGGACAAGGGCTCCAAGAGGCAAGGACTAAGGTCAGAAAACCCAGGGCTGTGGATCACTGCTGGAGGAACAAGCCACAAATGGGGAGAGCCCTGTCCCAAGGGAGGGATGTGCTGCACTGGATGGGAGCTTGGCAAAACACAGAGCAGCAGAGACACAGACAGCCTGTCTCACAGCTCCAAACCCACCAAACAGCAGGAGAAATCTGTCACAGTGACACAGAGAGGGACAGAAGCATCCTGCCACCATGAAAAACTTCCTCTCTCCCTCCCTGTTCCTCAGCAGCCTGAAAGGAGCTGAAATGAAGCCTCAGCAATGACCTTGGAGATTGAAAGAGTAATCTGAAGGCAGAGTAGGAAATAAAATCAGGCAGGGAAGGTGAGCAAAGAGCTGAAGAATGAGGGCTGGGGGAAGGAGGGAGTGAGTCTACATTGTGAGGCTGCAGAAACCACAAGGTGTCTTGGTAAATAGCTGTTGTCAAATGCCCTTTGCTGATCTGAAAGCACCATCACAATATCCTCACCCTTCTAAAACATAGTCCATCTATGGGAACCTGATGCCACTTTTCTTTTGGTTCCAGCCTGCAAGAAAGGGCAGGGCTCTGGCAATAGGATCAGCAGAAATATAGAACCTTAAAGACACTATTTATCTACTGACAGTCCAAAAGGCTCCTTTTAATTTGTGCTTTCTATGAACCAAATCTTATTCTTGCATCAGCAGAGCCTGCCTGAAGCCGCTACCCAGGGGAGTAACAAAAATAGGTTTCTGAGCAGTGGTGGGCATTTTAATTAAAGGGTGAGCAAAACTTTATGGGGAAGCTTTGGGACACTTCGTAAATGGCAACTTAAAATACAGCTCCACTCAGAAAATAATGTCTTTGCAGAAATGGCACCTCCTGACTCAGCAGATGTGGGTTTTTTTGCACAAGCTGATGTGCTGACACAAACCACAGAGAGCCAGGTTTAATGGGTTTTGCTTCTGGTAGCCCTGCAGGGACCTGTCACCCACCTCACTTCTGCTGGGTTTGCTTTGCTTCCTCATCTCCAAATATCCACCTGCACCTCCCTACCACAGAATCCACAAGCTCAGAGCACAGTAGTCTCCACCAGCAGGTCCAGAGCTGATGTGCAGATGCACATGATGCCTCCCCCCGATGTGGTGCAGCCATTATGCAAGGAAAACCCAGGCATCCAAAAACACAGTTCAGTGCTCCATCCCCTGGGGATGGGCTAGAGATTAAAGAAATCCTTTTCTTGAGGAAAAAAAAAGCCATTAATGGCTTGAGACAAAGAAATCCCCCATGCAGGTGGGGCCCTCTCCGGGTTCTGCTGGAGGTCCCCTCTGGGTGGCTCCAGTGTCAGGAAGCACTCTCAGGGCTGGGGCTGTCCTGGGGCCAGAGTGATAATGTGGCTGGCAGAGATATCTGGGAAGAAGGTGTCTGGAGAGCTACCTGCATGTGTGGTTGGCAGCTCAGGGGGAAAAATAAACCAAAACACCACCCCAAAGCATGTCTTTACTCGTGAGCCAAGGCCAGGCAGCCAGGACCCGGGTGTGATAAATCTGGGTGCAGTGACACATTCCAGGTGTGAATGAGGGCGATGGATGAGGGCATTGCTGGAGGGTGGGCTGAGCCTGACACCATGACATCTGACACTTGTATCTGCCAAGATGCACTCATCAGGAATCACAGAATGGTTTGGGATGAAAGAGACCCTAAAGACCATCTTGTCCCACCCCCTGCCATGGGCAGGAACACTTTCCACAATCCCAGATCACTCCAAGCCCTGTCCAACCTGGCCTTGAACACTTCCAGGGATGGGGCAGCTGCAGCTTCTCTGGGCACCCTGTGCCAGGGCCTCCCCACCCTCACAGTAAAGAATTAGTCTGGCTTCTCCATCTCAGAGAAAAAAGGAGTAAAAACACAGAGCAAAGAAAGTCAAAGAGCACTCTCCCCACCATTCTGCCACTAAAAAAATTAACTTTTGTTATTTTTTTTTTAAAAACTGGTTAGCAGCTGGACGATGCCAGCACTTCCCAGTCAAAAAAAAAAAAAAAAAAAAAAAAAGAAAAAAAAAAAGAAAAAGAAAAAAAATTTATCAGTGAGGAACACAGCAGTGATTTCCTTCCTCTTAAAAGTACAGACATATACCATGCCTGTATTGTGGCTCAGCCTGATTCAGGAGCCAGCCCAGCCTCACACACCAGGAATTCTCACTTAAACCTTCAAAACTCAGTTTTTAAGGGGAGTACAGAGCTTGCACTGATACCAGGCAAAGCCAATCTCAGCATGTCCTGGTGTAGGGCACAGACAAGGCTTCTCCTTACTGAGCATAACTGCATGTGTCCTGCACTTCCTCTGCTTACAGGTGACATTATTTGAACTCTGCTTCTCTGGATAACCTTTCAATTTTGTGGGCAATAAAACAAAGAACTTAGATAACATACCTGTAAAAATTCTTTCATCAAACATCCTAGGAGAAAAGGAAAAAAACCAAGAATTAGAAATGGATGCTGCTAATGACTGAATGGGAGGTTTAATTAATTAATAGCATTAAACCAAGTCAAACTAGTAATTTTTTTCATTCTCTAAAAAAGGGGAATGATTTTTTCAGTTAAAAAAGGTCTTTTAGCCTGTTGTGCAGCCAAACAACCTTATGGCATATACTTTTCAACTAAAGCATCTCTAAATCTGCTTATAGGTCATTGTCCTAATTCAGCTTATTAAGTGAGGTTGCAATAGGCTGGGCTTTACAAAAAGAAACAGTGGGACCAAAGCAGCTGTTTCTGGATCTTCAATTTCCATTACAGACCATTGACCATGATGTCACCTGTCTCCTGAATATTGTATTTTGCTGCTACCCACAACTTTGCTCATAGGAGCAAACTATGTCCAGGGCCACATCCCACACCTGATCCAGCCTGGACAAAGCAGGACAAGGTGGCTCCTCTACCAACTGACATCAGGAAAGCTAATCCCTTCTGGGAAGCCTGAATTCCATCAGTGTTGGTGATTTTAGACCCCTTGGGAGCCTTGTGCAGGATTTTTCTGTGCTGCAGTTTCACACCTCTAGGAAGGGAACAACACAAGTGCTGCACAGCAGGGACTGGATAAACCCATGTATGACAGAGCAGATTTTCCTGACAGAGAAGCAAAGAGAGATTGTAAAGCACAGTGATAACTGGGAATACCTCCACTCCTCCTGCCCCAGAGGAAAGGCAGACACCCAGACACAATGCCTGGCCTGCAGGTGATACATTCTCATCACCAGACACAGAGGATGTGCACAAGTGATCAGGGAAAAACAAGATGGACAGAAATCCCTGTGAGAAATGTTCCTCCCTGCACCCAGGGGCATTGCCCCCGTCCAACAAATGTCATTGAAAGTGCTGTAAGCACTTTCAAATGTTTGGGGGGCAACAGCAAAGTTTGGTGCCCATGATCACTTAAAACAGGGTGGCAGAGCTTGGGGTGATCATGGTACAGCCAGCTCTGCCACATCCTTGCAAAAAGAGAGAGAGATGAAAACCAGAGGTTTGCAGGGTGAAAGAGCTTTCAACTGTCTTTTATGCAAGAGGGTGAAATGAGTTTTTTGTGTCAAAACAAACCCTGTGAGCATGGAAGGAGCACAGCTCAAATCCCTGACAGCCTTGAGCCATGCAGTTCCTTTTGCTTTCCTTGGCACCCACCTTTTGATGACAAAGTGGATGTTGTGCCTCTCCTCCAGTATCCGTTTGAGTTTGGGGACGCCATAGGTGCAAGGTCTTTTGAAAGGGATTTTGTCTGGGATGCCAATGATCTCCACTGCCTCAGGGTCACAGGCAATCTTCCTGTATGGGACAGGGACCATGTGGTCCAACCCTAAGGCTTCAGCTGAAAGATGAACACATGGTTTTCACTTACACAAGTGCCTTGTCTTTTACAGATGCTAAAACAAAGCTGAAACACAGCAAATGCCTTCTGCCCTCTTCTCTGCTTGTCCCAGAAATGAGCCCAGGAGCAGCTCTCCCATGGGAAATAGGACAAAAAGGAAAGCAGCAGTAAACAGCTAAGTGCTTCCAAAACTCCCAAACATGCCCAGTGATGCTCAAATCAGCAGTAAGCTGGCCCAAATATCATTCCCAAACTCCTGGTGACCCACCACAGCAGGTCTGTGAGCTCTGTGATTCACCAGCTACATTGCATGTGGAATCACAAAATTGTTAATGTTGGAAAATCCCTCTAAGATTGATTCCAGCTGTTAACCCAGCAGCACCATGTTCACCAAACCATGTCCCCAAGTGCCACATCCATATGCTTTTTTGAACATTTCAAGGGATAGTGACTACAACACTACCCTGGGCACCCTGTACCAGGGTCTGACCACCCTTTCAGTGAAGAAATTTTCCCCAGTGCCCAATCTAAACTTTCCCCGGAGCAGCTTGCAGCAATTTCCTCTAATTCTATCACTTGTCACCTGGGAGGAGAAACTGAGTCCCACTTGGGTACAACCTCCTTCAGCTAATTGTAGGGAGTAGGAAGTTCCCCCCTGAGCCTCCTTTTCTCCAGGCTGAGCCCACACAGCTCCCTCAGCTGCTCCTCATCAGACTCCTCCTAAGGCTCCAGACTCCTGCTAAGCTCTGTTACCCTTTGCACACACTCCAGGACCACAAATACAAATCACAAGTTAAAGGGCTTGTCTCAAGCCCATTCAATTCACAAGTGGCACAGCACACATCTACAGCCCACCTGTAACTCACAAATTATACAGTCTGACAGGGATGGCACAGCTGAAGAGCCCACCAGCCCCAAGTGATCCCCCAAGCTTCCAAATGCCCAAATGCCCAGGAGCTACCCCAAAAGCACTGCCCACAGCAAAGGGAGCATCAACAAGCTGTGCAGATGGAGAAAAAAGCAGCTGCAACAACAACCACCTTCTTTTTACCTGCCACATGCCACCACTCCTGGTGCCCAAGTGCTATGATCCAGCATGCCACATTCCCATACAGGGCTGCTTTACAGCTAGCTATAAATTCCTTGACAATGGTGTGGGGCTCCAAGCAGAAATATTGACATAACCTTCAGGAGACTGGGAGCTGCTGAGCTAAATGTGTTAGGAAGAGCAGGGAGCTCTAGCATATGGCTTCTGCTGCTGTGTTAGGGAACAAAAATGATTGCTATATAATGATATGCAATCCACAAGCACTGCAGATGCATAATGGGATATTAACTCCTACTCACCATATCTGCTGTTAAAAAGAATTTGCACGCACTCCCTTAGGGTGTTGATGTCTTCAGTTTCTTTTATAAAACTGTCCCACTTATCTATCAAAACAAAATACAAGAAATAAGAAACTTCCATATGGTTCATACACAGCAGATGCACTTTTCTCCTGCAAAGTGCTGCGAAGCAGGAACAAGACTTTAAAAATTATTTCCCTGCTCCTGTGCGAATTTTGCCAGGCTGGCAGATAAGGTCTGGGCTTCTCCAACCCCAGACCTGAGCACTCTCCTTGACATGTGCAAAGCAGATTCTTAAGAAATGACCCCATAACATTTCTGAGCCCTGGAATGAAAGACCCTCTTGGACAGAGCCAAGTCCACCTGGAATGAACCCTTGAAAGGTACAGCCCTTTCACAAGTGGATCTTTTTCATCTTCTCCTCTTTCCCAACCTTCCCACCCATATTTTTTTCTCCTCTTTAAGGCAGGCATGTGTTTTTAGGCTGCATTTCCCTTGGGTGTGGTGTAAGCAGGGAAATGGCAGTCTCCTCCCCACTGCTGATCCCCCAGGCACTGCTGCAGAATCCCACTGCGACTAGTGGGTTTCAGTCCTTTTGAAATAATGCCAGGTTTTCAGCAGGTATGTGCTGTTTGCAGCTGGGGCAAGCAGCCTCTCCCAAAGCCATGCCTTGATTCCCTGTGCAGGAGGCAGAGATGGGAATTCCCAGCCAGCCAGCAGTGCACAAGGACCACCAGGAGCATCTTGGAATGGCAGGGATGGACCAGACAGAGAGGAAGGTCTTGGCTCCCATGCATGACTTCCAGCACTGCCAGGTCCCTGCAGAGTGTGGAGAGGGCAGGGACACTGCTGGGGAGAGATGTGGGGAGGGAAACCTTTCACTAAGGCTGCCTTCACTGCTGGAGCAGCACACAGACCTGTCTTGTCATGCACGATGGAGAAGAGGATGCGCTTGGAGGAGTGCACGTTCTGGATGAGGGGACCTCCGGAGACTGATGATTTCTGTCCTGGACAAGAGGGGACAAAAGGAGAAAGGGCTGATGAGAGCCTGACCAGTGCTGCAGGCACCACGAGACCCTGGGTGCTGTCCCCCACCAACCCTTCTATCTCTCCTCCATCCTGCCTGTGACACCTGGTGCTGTGCTGGCCAGACCAACCCCTGCCTCCCCACTCTGGCTGCCCTTCTAGCCTGGTGGTGCAGCACCTGTCATTTTGGGGAAAAGCCAGAGCTGTGCCCTGCCAGCACCTTGCAGGCACCCAGGGAAGGGCTGGGGCAGTGCAGCACACAAGGACTCTGCTCATTTCCATAGCGGCCAAGCTCTACACTGGTTTTCATCCAAGTGTCCTAGGTTACAATATAAAGATGTGCCCAAAAGTCTATATTCTATCACCATCTGCTGAAACCAGGTGGGGCAGTGATCCTTGTCTCTGTAGGAGATATCCTCTGCTAATGGGCCAGCTGTTAAACCAGGTGGGGCAGTGTTATTTTTTCCAGATCCATCCTCCCTCCAGGAGATATCTCCTGTTAATGGGCCATTGAGTCCCACTGCATGAATGATAAAATTACATCACCCCATTGAGAGATGCCCCACCCAGGGGGAGGAACCAGACATTTCCCACTTGGATAAAAACTGAGATTTGGAACACCAAAGCAGCCTTTTTCCACTGGTTTCCAGAGGACAAGAGCTACCAGACCTTTTTACAGGATCACTACTTCAACAAGAGCACTTCATCTGGACTGCTACCATCACCCTAACCAGCGGGGTGTCAGGTTGTATTCTGACTCTGTCAGTGGTTTTCTTTTGTACTGTTGCATGTATTTAATTTTCTTTTCCTATTAAATTGTATTTCTGACTCGGGAGTCTCTTGCTGGTTTTGCTTTCAAACCAATACACCAAGGAGCGCCCAGAACCCGCAGCCTGCCCCCTACCAGGGGAGGGCTGTGCACTCATCCCAGAGCAAACTCCAGGCTATTACCACAGCAGTCGCTGTACTCCTGTGAGGAAGGCACCTTCATCTCTGCCACGGCCGTGGGCCCAGGCAGCCCTGGGGACACCTCCTGCTTGAGGTCGATGGGGGCAGGGGCGGGCAGCGAGACGCCGTACAGGAAGTTGGTGATGGCAATGGAGGGGCCGTCCTGGGCGCTGGCTTTGGCCACGGGGCCGCTGGCACCAGAGTCTCGGCTGCCCTTGGAGGCGAGGGAGGAACAAGTTAACTCGATGTTGGGGTTGGGCTCTCGGCTGGGCTCATCTGCTGGCCTGAGGGGAAGGAAGGGAGAAGAGCAGGGAAAAACAGGTTCCTTTGAGCCCATGGCACTGCTAAGCTGCAACAAGCAAGGATGGGCAAGAAGAGCCGTGCCTGGGAGGGTGGGACATGCTGCACCACCAGCTGCCAGGCTCCGTGCTGAGGAGTGCCATTACAGGGTGAGAGCACCTCTCCTGTTTGGAAAGGCTGGGAGAGCTGAGATTGTCCAGCCTGGAGAAGAGAAGGCTCTGGGGAGAACATACTCAGGCCTTCCAGTACCCAAGGGTAGTGGAGAGCTGGAAAGGGACTTTAGACAAAGGCAGGGAGTTACATGACAACAGGGAATGGCATCAAACTGAAAGAGGGGTGGTTTGGATTGGATATTAGGAAGAAATTCTTCCCTGTGTGGGTGGTGAGGCCTGGCCACAGGTTGCCCAGGGAAGCTGCCCCATCCCTGGGAGTGTTCAAGGCTGGGCTGGATGGGACTTGGAGCAACCTGGTCTAGTGGAAGGCAACCCTGCCCACAGCAGGGGCTTGGAATGAGAGGGTCTTTAAGGCCTCTTCCAACACAAACCATTCTATACTTCTGTTCTATGATTCAGAAGTTACATCCATCACTCAAACTCCTGAGCATCCCCAGGCACCTAAATGTTTTTTGTCTTCTTTAAGTGGAGCTGGTTATTCTTACAGCAGTTCAAAGCATTTTTATTAGTCAGCTCTATGCCCAGTGCATTTAAGGGGTAAAACCTTTTATGACCACAATCACTTGGCTCCATTGCCTATGCCAGCCCCCAGCACCCGTGGCAAATTCAAGGGGGAGCTCAGTCAGCCCACAAATGAGTTTCAGACTGAAGAAACCAACATGCTCCACATGAGACAGGGAGCCACAAGCTCACAGACAGCTCAAATTCTGCGTGTCCTACTTTCAGCTGTCTCAGCCTGATTTTCCAGAAGCATCAAGCCTTTAGAGGAGGTATTTGGTCATGCTCAGCATTTTTCTGAATGGATCTGAGGTGCAGCCAGCCAGGCAAATGCAGGGGAAATGCACCTAAAAGTACTGAACCCCTTGTGTAAATGTGGCCAAAAGGGGGAGTTTGCTCTGCTGCAGTCCCCCACTTCCCTCCTTGTCTGGCATTACAAAACCCATTTCAGCCTGGGAAGACACTTGCAGCATTTACCCTGGAAATCCCTCTGGAGACAGAAAAGCACTTAGCTTACCGCAGTGGAAATTTTGGCAGAGACACATAAAAAGATGCAGTTAATGTGTATGTTTACACACACTTTTTATAGAAATGAGTCTGAAATGGACTCAAGCCCCCCAACACGAACAAATCTGTGTGCAAGGCTGGATTTGGCATGGCTGGACCCAGGTTTGTGGGAGAAGCTGGGACATGGGAGGGACCCTCCTGCCTGTGGCACACACCATCATCATCTGACAGTGCTGCAAGATACACCATCCCAAGGGCTCGCTGCTCCCTTGCTCCTTGGAGGTGCCCAAAATTACCTTTTTAGCCTGAAGCGGATGCTGTGGCTGTGCTCTAGGATGGCCATCAGGGATTTCACATCATACTCCAGGGGTTTCTTGAAGCTGATGCCCTCGGGCAGGCCGGTAACAGCCAGCGAGCCTGGCTCCTTCAGGAACCTCTCGTAGGGCAGAGGCACCACGCTGCTCTTCCCCATGGCTTCACCTGGGGAGGGGACAGAGTTACACACTGGCAAACACCCTGTGCCCCTGAGCACGGCTGAGCTGGGCAAACGCAAGAGCAAGAAATACCAGCAGAATCATTAGGAGAAAAAACCCATTCCTACCTTTGCACTTAGCATGCAAGGCACTCCAATTCCCTTCTAAAAGCACTAATTAATAAAAAGCTCATAAAAGCCAATAAGCAGATGTCTCATAATTCAGATTTCACAGCAGAATCCTCAGTTGGGGTCACTTGGCAAAAGCCCACCCCTGGGAGTGCCCAGCCATATGCCAGTGAGGTATATGGCCATCAGCAAGGTGGGAAGGAGCCAAGGGCTGACAAAGAAGGCACAGGAGCTCGCAGTGATTTTTATCTCATGCTTACTGAGATATTCTGGGAACCTCATTTCTAGCCAGTTTTCTTATTTTACCTCCTGGAAGAACGGAAAGCAGTTTGATTGCTGTTGCTGTCAAGCAGCTTTGATTCACTGTGACAGACAAGGAAAAAACCAAACCCAATAATCTCCCTCCATCCCACTATTCACAGACAGCTTGAACATCAATAGATTTGACTGCACAATCACCTCCAGCTGCCCAGAACTCTCACCTGCTCCCCTCAACACTGGCAGCACAATCCCACCATGTCCCCACCCTGTGCCTCTGGCTCCATTTTATCTCTGACACCAAAATCTCCCTAAGGAGTCAGGTACAAATTGCTTTCCCTTCCCTGGCAGCAGCAGACAAGCAGCAAGCATTGCCACTATATAGGAAATTTCTAAACCAGATAAAGAGCTTCTGTGCCCAAACCAGGGCTGCCCTGCTATGTTTTGCAGGCAAAACAGCATTAGAAAAACAGCCTGATCTGAAGGATTTCAAGGAATGGCCAAAATCCTCAAGCTATTCTCTGGGGAAAAATTATTTTGGAAACCAACCCAAGCCCCTGTGATCAATAAACACGGTGCTGAAAGCAT
Source organism: Cichladusa arquata (assembly GCA_026413545.1). Classification (NCBI taxonomy): domain Eukaryota; kingdom Metazoa; phylum Chordata; class Aves; order Passeriformes; family Muscicapidae; genus Cichladusa; species Cichladusa arquata. The sequence continues at coordinate 3,209,980 of JAOTQP010000828.1, forward strand.
GAAGCACAAGAAACAGCCATGCAGGAATGCAACCTGTCTGGCAAAGCAGTGTCCAGATGCTGAACATCTGGTGGCATGATACAGTGCCTGCACCTTCATCTCCAGGCTGAGGGGCAGACAGAGAAGATTATGGGACCTTTAAGTTGTGGAGGGATTTTATACTGTGGATTTTTTTCTCAATTTTTCATTTTTTCTTTCTTCTTAAAAAAAAACCAAAAAAACTCAACACCAAAAAACCTTACAGAAACGCTGCAAATCTTATGACACTGCCAGCAAGTCCTTACTAAAAGTGATTTCTTCAAGATGTCCTTTGAAGGAATACATTATAACTAACAATGAGCCACTAAGGCTTCTTATAGGGAGGATTGATAATATTTTAATTAAGTGAATAACCAAAGTTTCAAAATAAGCCTTTGAACCATGACACCATGAGTTTACTTTCTGCAAGCTGACAGTTTCCCTGCCCCAACGTGCTGGCTCTAGCAGCTCTCCACCTCCCTTCACCACCTCTCTTCATTACTGGGAGAAGCTCTGAATGCCTACAGTGGCTCCTTATCAACCCAGTGCTCAAGAAATCCCCAAACGTATTTTTATGGGGATGGTGTTATTGTCAAGGTGACCTTCAGAAGCCTTGTGCTGCTGCACAGAGACCCATGGTTTGGCTAAAGAGACAAAAATCATCATTAATGCCTGTTTAATAGAAGCCACTGGTAATCAGTCATCCTGCAGAGATTACCTGGCTCTGGAGGGAATCTTTTTGACTGAGCATTTTAAAAGAGTTTTTGTTTCCAATCCTTATTGATGAAAGGATAAAAAAAAAAAAAAAAAGCCCTAAGAATCATAATTGTTAAAGTCTCACAGTCCTCTCAGTGTTACAAACTGAATCACCCTGGGGCATCTGCTGTCTCCTGTGTATTTGTCCCCACTCAGGCAGGAGAGGCTCCTCCCAGTGGGAATGAAGGGAGGGCAGCAAGCAGCTTTGTCAGGTTTTGCCACAGAGCAGCTCAAGGATGGATACAGCTGATGTTACTGAAGCAGCAGCAAAGGCAGAATTACAGCCAGTGCCAAAGCCAAAACTGCTGTCCCAGGGATGCCCAAACTTCCTCTGCTATGGCAGTGCTGGCTATGCTGGGTGAGGATGTGGCCAATGTGTCCCCACACACCTCCATTCACCCTGAAACTGTAAAGAGCCTTACTAATCACCCAATGGATGGGCTGCCTGGTTCATAAACCCCATGCAGATGCACTAAGATCAAGCTTTTCTAATGCAATTATATATTTATTCCATGTCAGGTTTTAATAATTCACATATTCCCAAGAGGACAGCAAAGTTTGGCCCTGTCCCAGCAGCAGACAAAGAGACTGGCAGCTTGGAGAGGGAATTCACCAGCAAAAACACCCTTTCCATTCTGTTCCCTTGGCTCCTCTGCATCACCCCTTCCTTCATTCTTGGGCCCAACCTTTGGAAGGCAGCAATAGGATCTGGTTGCTCCCATTAATGGGAATTTTGCCTCTAAGTCCTTTAAGTGGCTTCAGAAAATGTCAGTGGCTGTCTGTCCCAGGGGAGAAGGGATGCCATGTCCCCTTCCTGCCTGTGAGCCTGTGGAATATGCCAGCAATAGCCAGCAGCAGCAGCTCCTGCAGTGAGCTGTGGGAGCTCCTGTTATCCCCCTTCTGTTGTGTGGGGATGCCCGTTCCCAAGTCACACACACAAACAGGGGCAAAGCCTGCACTCTGCACTCAGGGACACCTGCAGAGCCCCAGCAGGCTCCACCAGGCCCTGAATCTCAGCTGGTGATGGGGAGCTGCAGCCAGAAAAGCCAAACACCCAGTTCTGCAGCTGGTCCAGCCACAGGGCCTGAACTCCCCCAAAGCATCATGCAGAACTAACACAACTTGCCCAGCAGCATGGGGGAATAATGGGGCTCTGTTTTCCCCAGCCAATATTGCTTTTCCTACCCTGACCAGCACAGCTCTAGAGGTGCTGCCAGGGCATGAGCAGCAGCATGGCCACTACTGCCAGCTGCTCCATGGGCTTCCAGGGGATCCTTGGGAGCCAGAAGAAGGTGCTGCTGTTGCTCAAGCCACTGCAGACTGGGCCTGGAAGGAGCTCTGCAACCCACTGGGTTCCATACCAACAGCCATATGGTCATCTATATTTAATTGCAGAAGCTTTATTGCTGGGGATGATGCATGTGCTGGAACGGCACCACCTCAAACCCAAAGTTGGGGCTGCAGGGCCACGTGCTAGAAAACAACCTGTTTTCTTTTTAAATAGACTTGCCAGGGAAAAGAGGGAGTGAATCTGCAGAGCTCCACACAGTGCTGTGAAAGAGGTGCTGTGGATGCAGTGGCAAGGATAAAGGTGTGCTTGGAAACCACATTCAGGGCATCACAGAGGCTTCCCCTGGTCAGGAGAGACAAAGGATGCTCCATCCAGCACAGGGGGGTTTTTGGCTCAGTTTGGGGCACTGGAAAACTAAGCAGCAGTGGCCAAATCCCATCCCAGTGCAGCACTAACTCTACACAGGAGCACATTTCACCCTGCTGCCCCTGCCAGCAGTGCTGGGCAGCTCAGTGAGCCCCAGGGACACTCCACATCCCCAAAGGGAAGCATGAAGGTTCTTACTATAAAGCACATCAAACACTTCCTCTACCATCTTCCTGAGGAGGTACACATCTGATCCCTGGTCCGGGGAGACCCTGAGCACCCTCTGCCCACACTCCTTTGCCTTCTTCTGCACCTCTGCATCCTGCTCCTTCCTCTGCTGGATTCCTGCGGGGGAGAGGAGAAAACAGGAGTCACTCTGGTGGGAAGGGCTGAGCAGGCAGGTGTCCCCAGGCTCCCACCCACCCCAGGGCCCAGCTGGGATGAGATCACACTGGGCTGATGCCAGCAGCCCCCAATGTGCAGGGAAAGGGACTGGCAGTGGTGCCAGCAGCAGGGTCACTCACCCAGTGCCTGCCCCCTTTTCCCTGGCTTTTCACACCCAGCCACACTGAAACAGTTATGACTGATTGGCAGCCCATTTCTAGCCTCTGGTTTCAATCTGCTTAGCCTTCAATCTCTCAGGAAAAGAAAATCTGCCTTTCTTGGAGGCTTTTTTACCCTTCAGCATCACGTAGCTCGGTAATACCAGCTATTTCCTGCTAATTTCCCCCATTAAACTTCAAATAAAGCATATCTTCAGCACTGACTTCTTTGCATCTCTAAATGCACAGCAAATTAAACACTACAAATGCATCATTGCTGTTCTATCCACAGTAATTTGCAAGGGATTTCTGGTGACAAAAGACTAATTCCTTCATCATCCTCGACAGGCTCCTATTGGCAATCAGGCCTGGGTGCTCAAGAAGGAGCTCACAGATCCTTCTGTGGATAAAGGACATCACAGGCAATGGGTCAAGAGCAACATGGGATGCACACAGAACTAGACACAGGGAAGTGAAACAGGCCCTAGAACACTTTTTGGGGGGGTTTTACCAAGGCTGTGAAATGCATCTGCATCCTCCAAGTCCTGCCTCTCCCTCCTCCAGTGACATTAATACTATCACTGTCAATTCCCATTCATCAAGAAAGGCAGAACCAGAGGTTCAGATAAAGGAGGGTGCTCAGGCAAGGTCTGCATCCCAGAGAGATAAGAGGCTTCTTACAAATCCAAGTGATGTCTGCTTCAGATTAATTCAGATCTTTCTAAGAGGGCAGCAAGAAATCAAAGGCACTTCAGGGATACTTTCCACTGTGTGCCAATTGTGAGGGCTTTATGGAGTGGAGTTGAGGGTCCTATACAATTCAAGACAGAGTTATCACATTTCACCCTGTCTGCACCATCACCCACTTTACCCAAACCCCATGCTCAAGATTTCTGTTTCCAACCAGACATGACAATTTCTTTTTGACAAAGGTATAAATGAAACCAAAGACAGGGGAATCAGGATCTAGTGCCAGGTGCTTTGCCCCCACACAGCAGTAGGTCATCAACCAGGATATATCATGGAATCAGAGAACAGTTTGGGTCAAAAGAGACCTTAAAGACCATCTGATTCCACCCCCCTGCCATGGGCAGGGACACCTTTCACCAGACCAGGCAGTTCCAAGCTCTGTTCAACCTGGCCTTGAACACTTCCAGGGATGGAGCAACTGCAGCTTCTCTGGGCAACATTTCCCAGCAGCTCATAACACTCAAAAGAAGATTCACAACTAACATCTGATCTAAATCTCCCCTTCTAGTTAAAAGCCATTCTCCTTTGTTCTATATTTACCTGCCTGGGCAAAAAGTCACTCTCTTTCCTTTTTTTAAGTCCCCTTTAGGCACTGGAAGGGGCTCTCAGGATTCTCTGGACCGTTCTCCAGAGAGAACAACCTCTCTCAGAGGAAACAAGGGAGTTCCCTCCCTTTGGCCACCCCACTGCCATCCACATCTTGGGTGGTGGGAAGGGAAGGCAGAGTTGCTATGGGTATAGGAAACATCCCCAAAATGCCTCCTGTCCTGCAGAATCCAGTGCAGAATAACTAATGGCATCTCTGGTGAGAGGATGGAATAGTGGAGTTGGCCAGGAGCTGCCCAGGGCAGCAGGATGGGGTGGGCAGAGCCATGGCTCCTGTAGAGCCAGGCAGAGAACAGCCCAAGCAGGCAAGACCTGGAGCTTCATAGCACCAGGAAAAACCCTTTCTGAACAATCTCTCCAATGGATAAAGCACCTATGTGCTTTCTGTCAGCACCATGTATTTCTCTGCACTGACACCCCACCACAGAACAGATCTGGGTCTGGTGTGCTCAGCACCGCCAAAACCAGATCCCATCCCAGCTTCTGCACTGAGTGAGGACAGCAGCAGCGTGCTGGGGATGGTGCTGTCCAAGAAACAAGGTTCCCATCCACAGAATGGTCACCCCCCTCCCTTCAGCTCCCAGAGTGCTTTTTGGAAACTGGCAGAGGTACAGAGCTGGGACAGAAGGCTTGCAATCAGGTATCCCTCAGATACTTGGTGAATCTGATCTGAGACTGGGGGAACACAGTCCCTGCTCAAGGTATCCTGTCACCACTGTTCATCCCTCAAAAATATAAGCAACTCCACAACCAACACTTCCAGCTGCCAAATCCACTTCTGTTTTTCCAAAACCAAGAAAAAAGCCTTGGACCAAGAAAGCCCCTCTGCTCCTGGGAGGATTGCTGGGACAAACTATTTATGCTAAGTCCTCAAAAAACACTCCAGTGCTGTGGCAGCACTGCTGGAGGCTAACAGCAGCAGGGCAGCAGAGCAGAAAGCTCAGGGGTGCTTTGGGAGAAAAGAGCCAGGGAAGGGAAGAGCCAGGGAAGGGAAGAGGCAGGGAAGAGGCTGGCAGGGAAGAGGCTCTGCCTGCAGCTCCCTCCCAGTTTCCCCATCACTCCAAACACCACTGAGCACCAACAGACACCCCACAACCCCTCCGTGTGCAGCAGGACTCACAGCTGGCACAGCTGGAGCCCCAGCCTTGGCACAGGAGGTGCTGCTGGTGCAGATACTCACTGCAGAACTTGTGGAAGTCAGCCTGCAGCTCCTTGCGGGCGCTGAGGAAGAGCCTGCCCTTATCAGTGCCCAGCAGGAAGGCGCTCTCCTCGTGCAGGGCGATGCAGGCGACCTCCGCGTTCAGCTTGGCCAGCGCCGAGCACTGCGGGGCAGGGGTCAGCACAGCACAGGGAGCACCCTGCTTCCTCCCACCCCATTGCATCCCATTGCATCCCATCCCATTGTATCCCATTGTATCCCATTGTATCCCATTGCATCCCATCCCATTGCATCCCATCCCATTGCATCCCATCTCATTGCATCCCATTGCATCCCATCCCATTGCATCCCATCCCATCCCATTGCATCCCATTCCATCCCATTGCATCCCATTGTATCCCATTGCATCCCATCCCATTGTATCCCATTGCATCCCATCCCATTGCATCCCATTCCATCCCATCCCATCCCATTGTATCCCATTGCATCCCATCCCATTGTATCCCAATGCATCCCATTGCATCCCATCCCATTGTATCCCATTGCATCCCATCCCATTGTATCCCAATGCATCCCATTGCATCCCATCTCATTGCATCCCATCGCATCCCATCCCATCCCATTGTATCCCATTGCATCCCATCCCATTGTATCCCATTGCATCCCATCCCATCCCATTGTATCCCATTGCATCCCATCCCATTGTATCCCATTGCATCCCATCCCATTGCATCACAATGCATCCCATTGCATCCCATCCCATTGTATCCCATTGCATCC